>JAOBYK011254193.1:0-21741 GCA_025434845.1 Phenganax subtilis | reverse complement strand
TTCAGGATGCTCTTTCCGACTGTGGTAAAAGATTTTTCCAATTCAAACTTTTTTGAAATTTTGTCTATAAGGTTAAAGGTCCATTGTCTTATAAGCTCTTCATTGGAACTAAGATGATTTTTGATCAATTCTTTCCAATTTTAACAATGAAAATATCGCTTTTCGCGAAAAAAATTCGCTAGTGGAAAAACTGGCTTTATTAAACAATAGATTAAAGTCACCAAAAAATTTGATAATGGCCGTATCTTATATAGAAACAACTCAAGTTAAGTCACCTACAACTGTGCATGGTTTTACAGATAAACCCTCGCCCGTGGGGCGTGGAGCCAGAAGGTACAATACTACGTTAAATGACCGGTACTCTAGATAATTGCTCCATAATTAATGATGACTACTTATTGTTTTTATTGATTATTTATTTTAAATACTAAACACTAACCGATTAATGTTCTTTTTACTTCTTTTTAATGTAGAATACTGATTATATCTTGAAATGATTTGACTAATGATACTTTTAATTACTAACCAAATATCTATTTTTAATCAGGTGGAATTGATTGATTTCTTCAAATGATTTTTTGTAGAAAGAATGATGAAGAAAACGCAGATTCCACAGATAATGCATTGTTAGTACTAGGAATCTGTTTCTTAATGAATTCTCTAATCATACTAGAATTAATTGAGTTCCTTTTCTATTGTCAATATAACAGGAATATCATTTACTGACTTGTGGTGATTGCTGAACTATTTCCTAAACATTATATTTCCTATTTTCTCAGGTTAACTTCTGGTTCTGGGCCTGATGAAAATATCTCAGATACTGATGATTCAGGTAAACATAGTAGCCCTCCTTGCTATAGTCCCCCAGGCCCCCAAACTCAGTCACGGCCAGCTATAGCACACATGATCAAAAGGCGTGAGGGCATCCCTATGCCGCTGGCTGATGCTAGCACTAAACCCTGGCTCAACTATCACTACATTGACGATGAAATGAAGAAAAGAGGTGATCTCATATCTGTCGTCATACTGCATGTGTTCGTCTCGTGGAATTTGAATTTAAAGAGAGTTTTAGATTGACGTTTACGGCGAACAGCTAACTGCTAACGGCAAACTTTAAATCACATTAGATGATAATGTCAACAGTTTTTTAGAGCGAAGTTGCAAAATCACGCTTCAGTTCATTATATAGGTTCCCGTAACATTGAACAACTGACATAGCTGGCTTTAAAATGCGAATTAAACTTTGTCGTTTGCCGTCAGCGGTTCGCCGTAAACGTCAATCTAAAACTCTCTTATGTTAAAACACGCCTCGTGTTTAATCATACACCAAAGGTGTTCCCCAGGCACTCCAGTTTCCTTAATGCTGGATCATATATGACTCTTACTAGTCTCTAGAAAGAACAGTGTAGAACTTAGAGTTATCCAGTGATAATGTGGTTCAGTACTAACACTTGACGTATGTTATTTAGCGGCGCAGAAACCATACAGAAGATATTCATATCATGGTTCTGTCTTGCATGATTCCGAACCTAAAGAGGACGCCCCTGAACGACCTGTAAGTGATACATATTAAGTAATCATGACTGATCTTGTTTCCACTTCATATGGTTCTTTTTCAAAGCTATAATTTCCATTTATTTTCAGCGCATCCAAGCAGGAAGTGGCTGGTACAAGGAATTGTTTAAGGAAATGCACACTGGCGCTGGAAGTGAGTATTATTTAACGCAGATTGAACTATCAAGTATACCGTAAATGCTCGTTTTAGCGCCGCGGTGCTTATTAAATTTTTCTGATTCTGAGTGCGGCGCTTAATCGAGAGCGGCGCTTATTATGTTACTTTAGACTAAAGGTTCACCCCAACAATTTTTATTGCTCAAAAACCTAGCAAATTAACAAATATTGTTTTCATGATTTATAGTGTCAACTGTTTGCGTGATATATAGTGTCAATTATTTGTGTGGTGGAGCCTATCAAATTAAGCGCTGCACCATAATTGAAAAGGTGCGGCGCTAAATCGGAAACGGCGCTTATTAAACTTTTCTCATCTTGAGTGCGGTGCTTAACTGGGAGCGGCGCTAAAACGAGCATTTACGGTATATTTAATTAGTTTACTTGTCGTTGTTCTTTTGTAGGTTCCTCTGGTCTCTCTTCATTGCTTGCGGGTGACGTTTCTCCTCCTCCAAAGAAAGACGCCCGCGGTCTTTTCAAAAGTTACCGCGAACGTGCTGCGTCCCAGGACACTGGATTGCGCGCAACTAAAACACAGGAAACCCATGCTGAGCCATCGAGTTCTGGTCGCTTCACTCGACCTGAAGCGAGCATCAGTGGCAACCAATCATACAGACATTCAATGTCATCTTTCCCATCATCCACTGCCGGCGTACAAATGAGGTAGTGTCATATTTTCGAAACTGGTTTTTGTTGACCAAAAATGTTAATAGTAAAATTCGGTTAATTATGACTAATTCGCATGCACCTAACATATTTACTCAATTGAGCGCAGCGGGTGCGGTGCTTATTCGGGGGGGGGGGTGGTCAATTGAGGGCGGCGCTCTTTAAAAATATTTGGTTTTTGCGTCGATCGTTTGTTATTTTCAACACTGAGACCAATGAAAGCAACGAAACAGCTGGATGATGCGAACAAGAAGACGCTTGTTGGTAACGTTCCGACAGAATCGTCGCACTTTTATGACGATATTTCTAAAAGCAAACATAGAAAACAAGCTCTTCACATTTCGTGAGTAATTAGTGTGGCGCTCATTCGGGGGCGGTGGTCTTTTAAATGAGGTTACGTTGGTAACCAAAGTTAAAATGTTAAGAAGCAGCGCGCGGCCTGGGTTCGACCTCCCTGCAGGGCTAAAAGAAACCGTATACCATGCGCGCCCAGTCGAGATCTGGGTACGAATGTTGGCAAAGGACATGGGGATGCGGACGGGCAAAGGTCCATTAGCAAATTAGCTAGCAAGTAACTTCACGGAGTAAGTCTGGGAAAGGAATTTTTCTTTTTTTTTGCTTTTCCACCGACCTTTGTTCGGTGTGATAAGGTGCAGACGCTCGGTGGTAAGGTCTTTGCTCGATATGAGTGAGGCGTAGACCTGAATCCAAGTAACCTGAATTCGTAAGCCAATGGCGTGTCACGCGTCTGCACCTAACCATCCACACGGGTAAGTAGAGTGACGACACATGTTAAATATTTTTGCTCTTAAATGCGGTGCTTATTCGGGGGCGGCGCTCAAACGAGTAAATACGGTATATGTTGTAGTTTCTATTGTTCCAGAGTAAAAACTCATCTCTGAAACGAATACCTCTGTAATGCAGACAACTTCATCCTAGCTCGGACACTTTGTTAGAATCTCAGGAAACTAATTTTCTTTGAAAGGTGCTGTACCTGAAAAACGGACATATTCCTAACACGATCATTTCTCTCTGTTTTTTTTTGTTGTTGTTGTCCGTAGTTAGGAAGTTCATTAAGCAAGAAATTTCAATGAGACTTCTACTTAGAATGATCACATGTGTTCTATGCTTTGGTGAACGGGAATGATAGTACAACTTCCCAGAAATATGAAGAGCACTAACCACTGTATCAGTGTTAGTAAAAAGTTGTGTATTTCTGAACAGAGAGAAGCCAACATCACGAAGTAATGTTCCCTCCTGGTACAGAGAACTACAAAAAGGCAATGAAGTGTCAGAGCAAGAAATCAGCGAAAATCGTAAACAAACTACAAGCGCTCAAGGTTTGTGAAGTCCATTTTTAGTTTTCATTTTCTTCGAAGATTTGTCCCATATCATGTTTCCAACTCAATTTGGATCTTTGCTCTGTCAACGTATTATTGACTAAGCTCAAATTCCTGGCATTCATACTCCTGCTAGACTTAGTAAGGAATATATTTTTCCTCATTCCTATTTTCATTCACGCTGCGTTGCGTTTCTAATTTCGGAAAAACACAGCGTAGAAAGTCTTGCTCAGTTGCTTGTACGTCGTTCGTTGTAAGACGTAATTCATTTGACATCGAAAGTACCTGCGATTTATATCCATTTGTTTTGAGATAAAAGAAGGTAGGAATGTTAGTTCGATACCTGTCTAATGCAATAATGCTCGTCAGGGCTTGGAGCAGTTTCATATTCAGGGTTTCACCTAAATTAAGATAGCTACGGTTAATTTTCTCTGTAAATAAAAGTTTAGAATATGCAAGCTATCCGGATAGGGTGTTACTCATACAGTTATAGCTTCGACCAACAGAACGTGTAGATTTATCATGTTTCGAAATTCCTTAACCTATAACAAAAGATTTACGCATTTTCATGTGACTTTGCAGCTGTGCAATACTCCTGGTCTGGGAACTTGGTGCCCGGTAATATCCTCGGGATTGCAGCCCCTGTTCTTAGCTTTGTCAGATAGCACAGCATGAAGCAATTGTATAGTTTGTTTATATAACCTCTCTGCTTGAACTTTATTAGCTATTGAATTTTGCCTTTATTTGTGAAACCTGTCTCTCATATATCGCCGACGGTCGGCGACGCTGTTGCGATTTCAGTGGTTGATGATCGAGTGAGGAAAATATTGCCGCGAAACAAAGGATTTTAAGCCTTCAATAATCGCAAGCATTGAAGATCTTAACTCGTCGGCGATATACAAGAATCAAGCTTTACTGTAGAACGATATTTCACACTCACCCTATACTGTATTTTGCGGCAGACATTCATACAGTAATTGCATGGTTTAAATGCTTTCGTAAAGTATTGTCGCTGTTTAATTACTCCAATAGCAGTCGGGGGTCTAAGGTTAACTACATATCTTGCTAGTTCGGTTGACTGTTTAGCATATTTCTGTAATCTGTGCGCTCATTCTTGCTTTGTAACGAATCATTTTACTCTGTTTTTAATGGTGGGATTTTGTAACACTTGCTTGTGACTTTGTATAGCAAAATGGATTTTAATGTTAACGTCAAAGTTGGTATGTGACGATTTATTTTGCTATAAGCATCTTGTTTCATTGTACATCAGTGTTAGAGCTATTGTGTTTTCTTTTACATCATGTACATCTGTTCTCGAATTTGCCTAATGGTAGCGCGCAATTTGTTTAGAAAATTCGTAGAAGTTTTGGGTTTTGCGTGTTGTCAGGTCAAATGCATTGCAAACATATTTAGTTGTAATGGATCTTGGCTGTCCGTCAAAACCTGATTGGAACGCCTTTATTTATGTGCGCACCATGGCTAGATAGTTTTAAATATATATAAACATCAGTAGTTACTAAATTATTTGGTCACTGTATCTATGTGGTAAGAGTGTTTATCATCAAAATGCTAGCGTTGCTTGTAACAGCATTTTACTTTCGCCTTTCCTTGGCGATATGTCACCACTCAACGCGATTAAGCGTTTATCAATAATGTGAAGTTTAACAATAAACATAATATTGCCATATTCTCCCATTTTCTACCAGTAAAATGTCATGTTACTGTGCTAGCTTACTGTATAGTCGCTACACCTTTGTAATAGTCATAGCTAGCAGATTGAATTGAATTATGCTTTGGTGGCAAGCTGTACCATTGGGGTAGATTAGAAATTTTCGCTCAAATTGTACAGATCTTTATCGATGCTCAATTTGTAAACTCTTTCACTAACATTTGCATAATAACGTATCATCATTATATTAGTTGTCTTTTATTAGCGTTGTTTTCGTTACGTGGCTTACTGTACATTAGAAGGAGAAGACACGAGCAAGCAAAACATGTGGTCATGAAAAACTTGCTCGTCCTTGTCCCTTGTTATATCAGCTCTTTCTTTTTCTAGCCCCCGGTAGCACTCGACCTCCAGGAGATATTGGACCAGAATACCCGGTGGTACGTGGGTTCTCTCTGGGAACTAGACCAAACACAGCTCCCGTCGTGCACCGCGAGCCTCCTAAGAAGATGCATACACAAAACATTCAACAGAGAAACGATGTTGAGAAGCCTGCGATACGACGAGCAGCGGGTCCTCCCGTGCAACACGAACCCCAAAAACCAACGGCCACTAACTTGTACGAAGATCGCGTTAGAAATAGACACTTGGTGAGTAATTTTAGTTTGATTTTCTTGCTCTTATATGGGTTTAAAGTTTCAAATTTGACCACCATTTGCTGCCTGCGACTGACCAATGAGGTGCTTCTCATTTAATTGATTAACCAATCAAATAAAAGCTTAGCTCGTCTTAGCCAAATAGAGATGTTGCATTAGCTGTGGTAGAAGTTAAAATGCGACTCTTCTTTTCATAATTTTCTTTGCTACCCAGAGTCCTCGTCCTGAACGAGAAAGCTATGAACCCGTGGATTACATCAAACAATTTGAAGAAGAAGCGGAAAAAATGCGAGAAGATGAACGGCGAGCGAAAGAAGATTTGGAAAGAAAACTACGCGAAGAAGAGAATGCTAAACAGGTATGTCCGATTTGGTTTGCAAAAAAACTCTGAAAAGTTATTGCCTTTCCTTTAACTTTCTGTTGTTTTAGGAAGCTGAGCAGAAAAGACGCGAAGCTGAATTGAAAAAGAAGAAAGAAATTGAAGCAAGACAGAACCCAAAACATGCCAGAGCGCTGTACAATTTCTCACCTCAATCTCCCAAGTAATGAAAAATAAATTCAGCAACGCGACTGGCTCACTTTCGGCTCTCACGCGCGAAGTATTTTTGCAAGAGAATCACGTTGCTAGATTTATTTGTTGCGCGAAAAAATACTCGTTGTGGAAAACGGGCTGCTTTGAACCGCTCCGATAGCAATCCGGTATAGTGTAAACGGGGCCTAAATTGTCCAAACGATTGTACTGAGAAAGAGAGATCGCGAAGTAAGTAAGTCCTAGTAATTTGGTCATAAATTGTTATGTTGTCTTTTCCAGGGAAATTGGTTTCAGAAAAGGGGATATAGTATTGTTCTTCCGACCAATTGATGCTAACTGGTGTGAAGGTGAAGCTCACGGCCAAATTGGTTTATATCCAAGTTCTTACGTCGAGGTATGCAAATTATGCGGGGAGTCAAAGTGAAAATATTCTTACATTTGACTAAAATAAAAGTGATACGTTTGGACGAAGTCAAATAGTTAATCCAGAGAGTTTTTTCTTTGTAGATAATTGAAGAAACTGTACAAAAAACTGAAGGCGAAGGAAAAGTGAAATATAATTTCAAAGCAGAATCATCAAGAGAATTAAATTTACAAAAGGTTTGCAAAATAGTTTTAAAACTTTCAGCCAGAACTTTTTATGCTCGATCATGTATTTAATTATGTCATTATCTGTTCCAGGGTGATATTGTAGCAATTATAAGACAAATTGATCAGAATTGGTTCGAAGGTGTGAAAGATGAGAAAATTGGAATATTTCCAGTGTCGTATATTGAGGTAGAAATCCAGTCTATAGGCGAGTCTCGGTTGATGTTTAATTCGCAACTTGCCAGTTTATGCCGATGGATATTTTTGTCTGTTTAGCTCTTGAAGGAACCTATCGAAAGTCCACCTCAACAAGGTAGAGTATTTGAACTGACACCCGTTTCCCACTACGCGGCATTTTCCGTGCGAAAAATATATCTACCAAACTGATTGGCTAGCAATATATTTCGCCGCGAAAGTCTGAAGCGAGCCAATCACGTTGCTAGATTTATTTTCCGCACAGAAAATTCCGCCTAGTAGAGAACGGGCTTTAGACACTGTGCTTCATAGCTCCCCCTGCAGTAGAATGTAAGTGTGCGTTAGACTAGAGGTTTCGTTTGATGAATTTATAGTGTCCCCAAAGAGAGTACAGGAAACAGTGATTGCAAAGCAAAATGGTCTGCCTGAAGTAGAAAGTGCTGTTGATAAATTCCCTGAACCAGCAACTCAGCAAGCTGACATCAACAAACTTGATGGGGAAAGGTGAGTGTAGTTCTATCAATTCTAAACTGTTTTTCCTAGATATCCAATAAGAATCATAGACACAGATTAGAGACTAACATATGTCCGACCTAGTCTTCAAGCCTATGATTTTGGCGTAAGCAGCCGCCATTATCCTAGCAAGTGCCCTAAACAGAGACCGTCACCCCGCGGGTGCGATTTTGAACATCATTTATTCAGGGGGGTGAGTGCCTTTCTGTAGGGCACTTGCTAGGTTAATGGCCGCCATTGAAATCGCAGGAAAATCGACTTGCGCAATTTTGGGGCTGTCGAACATCTGTTATTCTCTGATCTGTGTCATAGATCTGTTATTGGTCAAGTAACAGGAGGAAACTGGAATACCTGAAGAAAACCTGTGCGGGCATTTGGCACACTGACATCTTCATCCTTTTCTCAGATTTACAGTTGTGTTTACGTATGCGCCGCAGAATGAGGATGAGCTAGAACTACAAGAAGGTGATATTGTCAAAGTGGTTGAGAAGTGCGATGATGGTTGGTTTGTAGGTATTTCTGAGAGAACTGGCGAGTTTGGTACGTTCCCTGGAAACTACGTCAAGCTCATGTGATTGATTAGTTCATCAACAATTAGTCTAAATTCAATTTTGGCACTAATTAACAGCCGATTAATTGATCGGTTGAAATTGCAGTAACAGTCGAGGTTTGCGATGAAAGTGATCCTTGCGTTAATTAACAATTAATTGACCAATTAAGCTAATTAGTCAACAGTGCTGTAATATATAGTCAAGACTTGATAGAACACGCAAACTTTAGTTTGGTGGCTGAAAATTTGATCAAGAATTAACGCCAGGAATGACGAAATACTACGACGTGTCGTTGAATAATATCCATGCTGAAGGACGCCACTGGCTGATGAAAAAAAGTGCTTTGGAATGCATGTAATCATTTATATAATAATATAGACAGTTTTTAGTCTTTTGTATTTTCCCACATCTCCAAACAGTTCTTGGTTAATAGATTAATGCAATTCAGGTCTAATTTAGTTCTACGTTTTGTGTCATATAAAAACTTTGTGTGGAAATATAATATTGTATTAATTTAAGGTAGAATAATTTGACTGAATAATTTTCTTAGAGGCAATGGAGATATGGTTTGAAAAGTCTTTCAACGTGAAAGCTGCTGTGATTAGTAATGATTATATGTTGAAAAAATTGTATTTACAGTGCATAGGTCTGCTTAGATATAAACAACTGCTTTGGGGCAAGTTTTCAAATGATGTTATTAATGCCTAAGTATACTAGAAGTGAATCGAGAGGATTTAGTCAGACTTATTAAATTGTAAGCTTATTAAAGTTTCATGAAATAATAGTTGTTTATATCCGCTAGTTTTGAACGCTACACAAATGTCCTTTTAGTGTTTCTATAGCAGCATTTGCAGATTCGATGCAACCACTGAAGTTTGAATGAACAAAAGCGTCACCAGCCAACACAAGTAATGGTTTTCTGCTGACGGCAACAGCTCCTGGTTGCCCTGGGTACGACTTGAATACTTGGGAGTAACGCCAGCGAATGCAGCGCGAAGATGTTGGCTGTGGAAGGTCTGGGAATAGCTCTTGGAAATAATCGAATATAATTGTTTCGACTTCAGTGACGTCTAAATCCAGGTTGGCTAAACCGAATGGCACACTGGTGTGGACTAGAATAGAGAACCCGGACTTTGTTGGATCTATAGTTTAGCAAGACAGTGGATTAGTTGATTGACCTAAGAATAATATGTACTCTTTGCCCCACTTTCGCTTGGAACAACTATCGCTTGACAACTCCATGTTTTTTTACATAAGTTTTTTTCACTTGTTTCATTCCAACGTCTAAACTAGCCTTCTTTTGCTTGTCAATTTAATTTTTGACGGCAATCTTTTCTCAATTCTAACAGTTCCTTCCTATTTAATAATTATACTCAAAACTCACCTACACCCCTTTTCACAGAGTCTATGGACACAAAACGTATGCACGGATGATCATTTACATATTTCGCGGTCCAAGGAACATCAAAAGATGTCTCTTTTGGGTAAAACAACGCCAAAGCATAACGTGACGAATATTCTACTTGCTCAAGTAACGATTGATAATTTTTTAAACAATCTTGAACTGTCCCTTGAAGTTTCAATATTTGTGGCACGGGTTGAGTTAGTATAATACCATTAAAGTTCTCAGAAATACCGTCTTGTGTTGTGGCTGTCCAAACTTCCTCGTCTGGTGTTTTACGTAAATTGATCTCATTACAAAATGTGTTGAGTTTTATTTTAGCATCTGCTGGAAAATATAGAAAGGTGTTTGTGTAATTTTAAAGGTTGCACATTAACAACCTTAAAAGAATAACCAACTTTTTCTTTGTACCTGAAGAATTGAAATAGTGTTTCACCATTTCATTGATACCATTGGGTACCACAAAATTCTCAGACTCGATTGCTGGTCCTTCTATGATTCCAGGAAATGGTTTTAGAATGCCAGCTTGAAACAATGTGTCGAAAAACCTAGTGAAGATTGTTGGCAGTACATTAAAATACAAGATAGTTACTTAACTACTTCTACTGGATAACACTAGCAGTTTTAAACTGTTCTTCCTAGAGATCCAGCAAGAGTACAACCTCGCAAGCCAGGGTCTTCCTCTCCGCGGAATTACTGATGGCTGCGGCGAAGACCCTGGTTGGAGCTGGTCACGTGACCCCCCAAAATCTGGGGGCTTCTGATAAATGCCCAATTTTACACTTAGGAAGGAGTGGCACTGAATTTTATTTCAGCAATCTTTGATTGGAGGATGTTTTTCCATTGTTAAAATGTACTAAATACACGCATGAAAAAAAATATCCCCAGATTTTGGGGGGTCACGTGACCAGCTCCAACCAGAGTCTTCGCCGCAGCCATCAGTAATTCCGCGGAGGTGAAGACCCTGGCTTGCGAGGTTGGCAAGAGTATTGATCCAATGTTATTACAGGAGGAAACCTAAACTAAACAAAATATGTTTACACTGGATAGTTTTATCAGTTGGATAGTTTTATCTTTGACTCAATGTTACCACACGAGGAAACCTAAAATAGTTATATCTGTATTGGATAGCTCTATCTATTTCTAGATTGTGAAAGGTCAAGGTGAAGTACTTCTTGTGTGCCTCTGAATATTTGTTAGCCATTGTGATGTATTGTGCTCCCAAGTCAACTGTATTTCCATCTGACGATCTGTGCGTGGTCATTCGACCTCCAACTCCACGCGACTTCTCCCAAACATGGACCTCGATATTGTCACTGATTAAAACCTCTTTTATCAGTGCTGAGATAATTGAGCTCGTCACCCCTGCACCAACTATAAGCAGTCGGAAAGGTTTTAAGCTCATGTTCCACACAGCAAGGGAACTGTGGTTGTTTATTCCACTCTATCTTTCAAGGTAGAGAGTCTTTGGTAAATTATGTATTATAATTTATGCAACATAATTTACACAAATTTATGTGTGCACATAAATTATAGTAATTTCCAAAAGAGAGTTTACATCAAATTATTTTGAAGATTGATTGGCTGGAGTTGGATTAAGATAACTAAAACATTAATCAATTAGCCAGGGGGAATACGATTATATTTAGTGAGCCCGCAATGAATATCCGCTTGAAATGTATGAAATCAATATATATTTCGAAGCAAGGGCAGAGATTTGTTTTCCTTAAAAAGAAGTTTGGAAAACACTTATATTTCGGAGCAAAATGAAAGAAAAGACATAGTGAAAGGAACTAAATACAAATAAAGATGACTACAAGCAATAGAGCGAAAGGAATAGTGCGAATGTTAATGGGTCGACGGCAAGCAGTCGATGACAACTCGTCATTGACTGGAGATGCTGGCTTGTCCTTGATGCATCTTCGCAAGCTTTTTATGGAGTTTATTCATTCCTCTGTGCCTTTAACTCTCAAAGAACAAGAGAAGAAACTTTATGCTATGTTGCCTGTGTTTAACAAAGTTTTCTCAAATGCGGGAGGAAGCGAAATGACCGAACGGTTCGGTGATGTTTTGCAATTCGCCGCTCACACTTCGAGGTTAATGGTGAACGAAATTCGTCGACAAGCTGTGAATAAATCAAATGACAGTGCGAGTACAGCCATTATGAATTTCCTTGTAAAGAAACCTGATGGTCAAACCCAATCTGGCTGGAATTTACTGCAAACTTTAAACATTTTGGCAAACGGAGAAAGCGCTATTGTTGCAGACATGATTGCCACTCAACTCCCGTCCACCTTAGTTCACTGTTTATATCTATTTTTTGAACTCCCCCAGCCTTGTGGATCCTCTAGTACTGACAGTAATGTCCGTGAAGAGTCGTATTTAACAGTGCAGAAATTATTTATTCAATTATTAGTGAGATTGTGCAATCAAAGTATCACAGCACAAGAACTTGTCAGAACGGACGATCTCTTCATTTTGTTTACAGCAATGACTTGTAAATGTCAGCCTCACAATATCGGTTGGAGATCGGGAATTTGTGAAGTTTTAAAAAGCATTACAAAACATGGATTGCGAGCAGACGTTTGCAATTATATCCATGGTAATGCATTATCACTTTTATTGTGAAGTCTTTATATGTTCAGACTTATTCCATTGTCTGAAGAATGTCTG
This sequence comes from Phenganax subtilis, assembly GCA_025434845.1. Lineage (NCBI taxonomy): Eukaryota > Metazoa > Cnidaria > Anthozoa > Malacalcyonacea > Clavulariidae > Phenganax > Phenganax subtilis. Next base: position 9,231 of record JAOBYK011254193.1, on the reverse strand, counting down.
ACAGTAATAAGTATTATAATGTTAAGTTTCTCGCTTATTTGTATGTGTCCTATTGTGTAGGCAAGTCATGTGTGAGTCTCTGCATTTCAAGCATGCGTCGAATCCAACCAGAATCACCATTGGAACTTGTCGAGATGTTTGTCACTCTGTTCAGCATTCTCAAAGACTCCTCAGGAATAACCTCAGTTCTCATAGATGACTTTCGTTCATGTCATGGCTACCTATTCCTGCAAGATTACCTTTTACAACTGGGGCAACTGGATGACCACACCGCGGAAGACGCATGTCGTAGCATGGTTTTTTGTGTGTCAAATTTCACCATGGTTGGTTACACACGATTGAGGCCCTCGAGAAGCATCGGAGCTCCATTTCAAGACTCAGAATTTCAAATGCCCAAAGTCACTGATAATGGTATTACTAACCTCTGTTCATAACTGTAGTCATCTCAGCATTACTGAACTCCATGTGTATCAAGAATGAGTTGCAGTATCACTGACCTTTATATGTATGTGGAGTGATATATTTGATTATAATTGCTTGAGTAAAGTTGTTTTTATGCAGGGAACACTGTCAGAAATATTGAAGCATTTCATGTTCTACAAACAGTTTTTATCAAGGTTAGTAATGTGAGCATTGTTTTTTGAGGAGTTACCCACCCTTCCTTCAATAATATATTCTATTACCCTCTCAAAGAACATATCACCTCTGGAAAAATGTCCTTTTGAAAAAAACTTCTCATGCTCCCCCTTGTTAATAAAAAATATCACCCCACCCCTGAAAAATATTTTTTGAATTATTTATCATATATATACTAATGTGAAAAAGTCTTTCTTCTAGACATAGTAACATTTCACATATTCAACTTTGTGATTTTCTAGTGCACTGATAGTCTACTATGCCAACATATCCTGGACGCCATTCTACGTATCTACACTTCTGACCATGTAAACTACTTCATATTAGAACCACAGCGAACCATCTCGACATTCATTGAAAAAGTCAATGAGAAAGAGTCGTGTATTCAAGAAAAAGTTTTCAAATTGCTCGAGTTTGTCGCATGTAACCTCAACTGGACACCATCGCCAGAACTCATTTCATTGAGTATTTTATTTAAAAATACAAAGTAAGTTGCAGTGAGCACAATGCAGAATCATATTTAGAGATATGATAGGGGCATTTTACTGTCAAAGTCCTTATTTTCAAACTTTCTCTCTGTTTAGGGTTCACAGTTCATGGATATTTGCTCTAGAATGTCTAATTCAACTGGTGAACTACAAAGACCAGTACAAGAATGTGTTTCGTGATGTTGGCTTGCTAGAAGTGCTGACGAATTGTTTAGTTCATTACTCATTGGCATTAAGAAAGATGACGAGAAATGAAGGTATAAATGTGCTTGTAACTATGCCCGATCAATTCTGAATTGTTCTTTGTACAGATCCAGCAATATTATCGTATTGATTCAGAGTCGCTACTGGAGAAAACTGAAACTGGACCAACTATATTTAGACTGTTCTGCTAGGTGGTCCAGTAAGGCTATGTGCACTCGGTAACGTTTTTGAGCGTTTTCATTTGTGTTTTCACGCGAAAACGGATGCAAGCACTAACAATTTAGGACAGAGGCTGTAGCTAATTTAATATATTGAAAATATTTTCCCTTGGAAAGTGTAATCTCTAAGCGTTGAAACGATAAACGAGACACAAACATTTTTGGAAACGCTTGAAAACGGCGCCCGTGGGCACGTAGCCTAAGAGTCATCTCTTACTGATCAGTGTTACCACAAGAGAAAACTGAAAACAAATGTTTGATGTTTTTGGAAAGTATTCTTCTCACATATTTTGAAAGAACTTGATGTATTTCAAATTCGTTTAAAATTAGTTTCCGAAGATGACGACCAGTCTGGCAAGGAGCTAAACAGTGAACTCGCATTTGACTCAGAACTAATTCCTGACGAAGACACTTTGACGAAGTACTCAGACTATCCCATGCTGCTCATGGAGTGCGTTCGGATCATGCTCGAGAAGTGTTCGGAGAATGCGGCGATGTTTCGAAAGTGCAACGGAGCCCGATGCGTACACAATTTAGTGAAGTATGAGAGGTCTCGTGCCGAGGCTTTGAAGATCGTCCAAGAACTGATCTTGAATGGTGGAAGAGATGATTTAGGTTTGTTTGTAATTTTGTAAATACAGAAGAATGTCATTTTCTCAAGAGCTATTTGTTTGTAAATATGGCTAGTTTTGTTTAGTTTATGTTTCTTCCTGTAGTAATACTGCATCAATTTCAGATGACTGTTACTTGGAAGAAAAAGAAGAACAATTTAATGGAACTGGTCAAGCTATTCAGGAAATACCTTTGTACTAATGTTTTACCCGGGGTTTTATTTAGGTACATTGCTAAGTTTGATGCACACATGCAAAGGCTCGGTCGTACAAATGAAGATCGACTTGCTACAGACAGTAATTAGGGTGTTTGCTTTGGAACCCGCCACACGGGCGATGTTTCGCAATGTTGGTGGTTTTGTTTACGTAATGCATGTTCTGATGAATATGGAAGGTGCTTTGAGAAATGAACCGAGCAACATTTGGAAGAATGGTAAGGAGATAGTGATGTCTATATGACTGGGGTGCTAATTTCAATGAATCAAAATATCGCATTTTCGTGACACACTTTACTCTTTCTTTCTCTTAGTAAATCGTTCCGACATATTGGAGTTATTTCGTATCGTTTTCTATGTTTTGACGAGCGCTATGCAAGATGAGCCTGCAAACAAGACTTTTTTTATGGACGAGGTTAGACCTCTTTCATCATTTTTTCTATCAACAAGCGGCGTGAGTTTTATTCTGACAAGTAAAATCTTCTGGTGTTCGACTGAGTTTTATAGCCAATTGAGGAAAACTGGGGTGCATCGCCGCTCAATCGGATCACAAGAGAAACTGCAGGGTCTTGTAGTTAAATCATAGTAACTATCAGCATTTTTCTTCAATTTGCAGGTCCGTTATCAAGGCTTGGCAGACAGCTTACGTCTTGTAGGCTGTTTCGACACTGAAAACACAATTCTTGATGCAGGACGGGTCATTTCCCCCGCTGGAATGAAGAATCGTCTGAAACGAACTCGTTCATCACGATCTTCAATCTATGTCGATCCGAAAGTCCCTAAATTTCATCCCCAGTCCTCGCTGTATGCTGCTCTGCATGTGCTGCATTGCCTACTCGATATGGCAATGGACTCATTCACTCTAAAAATAGATAATTCATGCGGTGATGACAATGATACAAGTCGTGTTTATCCATTGGATATATCGTGTATATGTCATCCGGGAGCTGTCACTGTGCTGGTTGAGTTGTTGCCCTCTATTGTCGACTCTGAAGAAGATTTGAGGTTGCATCTGGATGGAAAGTATCAGGTTAGCTTAAACGCTTGTAAAGAATTGCTTTACTATTGCCCCAAGCTTTTTTTCGAGAAGAATTACCTCTGTATTGTCTGCTTGCTGTATACTATGCCACGGTGACAGCAGACTATGTATTTGTATTTCTAATCTTTATTTCTGTCTTGTTTTTGTAAATTGAGTGTTTCTTCTCCTGTTCATGCGTTTCTAGGATGCGTTGGATTTGCAGTTATACGTGGCGAACAAAGTTCAGTCAAGTTTACGTTCAGAACGTAATCAACAAGTGATGTGTCAGGCTGGTCTTCCTCAACAGATATTGCTTCACTGTCAAGCAGCACTTGAGCTCGAGGAACATCCACTCCACTTGGCTTTGCAAAGGATCTTCGAACGTCTTGCAACTCAAGCACTCACTCCTGTTGTACTCAGGTACACGATGTTTATACTGGATTGCTCAAAAGTGATTTGATCTGTTCACTTTTAAGCATGAGTTGCTCCGAGTCAATTTGTGCATTTGCTTATTTGCTCATAAGGCACTTGCTGTTCTCTTCTAGGGATTTCATGAGATTGGCTCATCCACTGAGATGTGCAGAAGTGGAAATTCACCACGTGAAAACACGTGGTAATAAACCAAAGACAGACTCAACCGACGCAGCCAATCGGAACACAGGAGATCACGTGAGGAAAACGTCATCAAATTGTAACCCGGATGTACACAAGCGTTCCCTACAAGCTGATTTCAAGGAGACACTTTTCTCAAGTGGAAATCGTTTTCCAGACCAGCGTTCAAGAACCAGTTCTACGAATAGCTCCTTATCAGGTGGTGAGGAGGTACATGATTTGATAACTGTGGATGGCAAAACATCCCGTCTTATCCCTCGTAAAAAACGCATGAAATTGCGAAGTAAATCTAAGTCGAAATTTTATACACCAAGTCCGAGTTCTTCATTTGATGGCATTGATGATGCTGATTATTTGGGATCTTCTGTGGATAATACGCCACCTTTGGAGTCATCTGCGGATACATTAGTACCACAGACACTATCTGCCAGCCAAGATAGCACCGGAGAGTTGGGTAATAATGTAAATTTGGGAACGTCTGAAGAGGTATTACAGCAGGGGTCTTCTATGGATAACACAGAATTCGTGTTTCCTGTTGATACCACGACAGAGTCGTGTCAGGATGATGCTGTACATGCAGTACAGAGTTGTGCATCTGTGAATACATCTGTAAGAAATGATGGGCACTCCTTGATGTTTCATGGGGACTGTTCAAGTGGCACAAATACCGCTACAATTAGGATACATTTGGACGCAGATGGGGTAAATATGGATACTACTGACGCGTCAGAAGAAATCTTTGAGAATGAAACTAAGGAGAATAGTATTAAAGAAACTTTAGACTGTGAAAATGCGGTGAGTCATTTTGGGTCAACTGAGAGTAATGAACATTCACCAGAGACTAATCAGGAGCTCTCCGGCAAAGAGTCTGGGTTTGAAACTGGAAACACGACTTCAGATCCGACGCAAAATACGGAACTAGAACAAACGTCTACTCACCAATTATCAAACAATGCAGCATCTACGAACTCTAGAACTAGTGAACTCATTAATTCACCAAGTGACGCTACTGATACCTCCGACCAAATCGCGGGTTCACAAATGTCACGTCAGTCATCTACAAATGACGATGACAAAAGTGGAATGCATATCCTATCACCAAACAGCTCAGCTACTGAGATTGCAACTCGTGAAGGTGGGGGACCTGTGCCACTGTCTAGAATCAAATGCTTGGTCTCCATGACAACACCACGTGATATGCATCTATGCGGCACCACAAGCTTGCCTGGGTTTGTTGAGTTCAATATGAGTCTTGATGGCTTTGGGTGTCTTTTCTTCGCTTCTATTGCTCCACATGTTCCGACAGGTAGAGTCCACAATCTTTCATCCTTGTGTAATTAGAGATGCTTGTTAGTTTGCTTTTGTAGTTGTAAACTGTTCTTCTTAGCTGTCCAGCAAGAGTCATCTCTTATTGATGCAGTTTTACTACAGGAACAGACTGGAGTATCTGAAGAAAACCGGTGTTGTTTGATAAAGTCTGACGAACAGCATTCATCTCACATGTGACTGAAATGAAAACTACACACTACAGGAATCATACCCTGGTCACAGAAATCAAAGACTGATGCACTAAACACTATGTTAAAATAGAATATCAACAGCGGTAAGACTTGTATTTTTTGCTTACTTTTCAGAAACGGCGTTAGTTGGTTCCATGGCTGGAGTATCGTCTGCGATGATAGGCGCTGTGCAAGGGATTGGTGCGAGTGATCGTAATTTCCCACCACAAGCTGGGGTTACGTATATCGCGTGGTTTTGTGTCGAGAGATTCAGCAGTCCGTTCCAGGACCCTCACCCGATTCGACTGCTCACGATCTGTTGTCGAGCGAAACAAATTAACGGCACATATAGGGAGGACACTTGTTTGAATATCAGGATTTCTGGCAATGATGTAGATCGCTCTCTTGTGGTGAGATTTGATGCTTGCTAAGCTATGTCTATACTGGATAACTCTATCGATTCTAAACTGTTTTTCATAGAGATCTAGTAAGAGTCATCTCTTAGTGATCCAATTTTAATACACAATAGAAAATCTAAACTAAATTATGTATATTTATTGTCTTGTTCTACTCTAGCTCAATGATTAATTTGATATTGTTCTAGGTTTCAACGGAAGAAGAGTTAAAAGGGCATACCCCTCCGGGCAAGAAATCCAAATCTCGAAACGAGGCTAGATTTCCTCTGCGAGAACGCATCCAAGAGGGGTACTGGCATCACGTGGTCGTCACGTTGAATCGTGCTCTCATCTCTAAACACAGCACAGCTACAGTTTACATTGATGGCGTTCTGGTTGGCACTGAAAAGGTCAGTAAGTGAAGAGCGGGGTTCCACTGAACGATAGCAGATGAAGGTCAAACTGCAGTTATCATGAAACATTTCTTTTCATTATACATATATTGTACTTTTGCATATAGTAAAAAAAACACAACGCGTGGACAAGTGAGAAAAAGTTCAAGTTGCTTGCTTTTATAAGAATGAAAAGTTCTGAAGTTACCGCCGTGTGAGGTCTACTATTCGAATTCCAGGTGTATTCAATATAAATGATTTTCTCAAACTGTTTCAGCTTCGCTATATTCAAAACACTTGCCAGGGCGCTGCTTCGTTTACTGTTTCAACAATTGACGCCTACATCGGCACTCGTCGTTCTTTACGGCGCTGCTCGAAGTTGATCTGGCAGCTCGGCCCATGCCACTTCTTGGAGGAACCCATTCAAGCTGCTGAGGCCGCTCTCATGTACCAACTGGGGCCGAGTTACTTAGGCAGCTTCCAGGCTCCATTTATCAACAAAAATAATCACAGTGTAAGTTGAACTGAAGTTAGTTCCAACATCTTCTTTGATATCTGGTAACAGTTACTTCTTATTGATCCAGTCTTACTACATGAAGAAACCTAAACCATACTAACTATATTTATGATAGATAGTTCTATTCAAACAAAAAAGTTTATCTTAGTCATTGTAATATTTTCTTCAGGGTGAACGTGTGATCAGAGAACCGCTGGTAGCCGAAGCTAACATTGTGTTTGGTCTACACGCGCATGCTACATCACTTATCACTATTGCCAAACTAAGAAAACATTTCTCAAAATCAGAAAGCCGTGCTGTTGCGCATAAAGTGAGTAGCGAATACAAGTTCGAAGTAAAAATGCAAAAAATAACATAAATCTCCATTTACTCTTCTTCTCTAGCTTGGTTTGTCGAAAAAAGATAACTCTACTCCAATTCGTCTGGTGCACAACACGGCCAGTCATCTTCAAGGTCCTTCAAGGTGCCTTGGTGGCGTCATCGTTGGCATCTCAGGTACGCTCACGTGATAAATATTCTCCTTGTGATTGGTCCGTAACTGCATGCCGATATTACTTTTGGTGTAAGAAGGTGGTATTCGAAACAGTAGCCGGACCTCTTTTTCTGTTTCTTACTATTGACCTTTTTCTATGTTCAGTAAAAGTGACTTATCAATCTTGTATAACTCTTAGCTTACTATCAAATTCTTTCAGGTGTACGAACATTCTTTCCTAGGCCTGTGGCCGAGCTGGTCAGTTGCGTAGGAGGCACAACAACACTACTTGGCTTGGTTGCCATGGCAAATGACGTGGAGATGTTGTATGCTGCTGTAAAAGCACTCAGCTGTGTGTTGAAACACAGTTTCTCCGCAAGACAAGATATGGAAAGAATTAAAGGATATCAAGTAAACTAACTATATTTCCATCAGTTTGAAATTGTTCTTCCTATAGAGCTCTAATAAAAGTCTTCCTCTTTTCTCAGACTGTTTTTAATTTTAGATTCTTGCTCTGTTATTCAAAAGGAAAAATCATATGCTGAACACGCATATACTTCATCTTACATTCGCATTAGTGGGCACGGTGGACAGTGAACGAGAGCTATCACTCATTCCTAATGAAATGGCTTTCAAAGATTTATTGTGTGACTTTGAAGTATGGACACGTGCTCCTGAAAATCTACAAAAGTCCTTGGTCACTCATTTTCTAGAGCTTTTAAGTCAGCCGAGGTAAACTTGGTTTTAATTTGAGCCGACTTGTTGTTAAGTTCTCATAACATTTATTCAGTGTAAATATAAAATTAAATTGTGTTAAACATGCCTTGGTTTTTTTTTCAGTCAACTGCCTATTAACGTGAGCCTCATGCAAGATCTAGACGTTGTGGCGAAACTTTTATTTGTGCTAAAAGATGAAAATACTCCCATATCGACAATAAAAGTTACTTGCGAATTCTTGACTGTATTGCTTAGTAATGGCACTGACAAACGAAATGTACTAAGGTCAGCTTCTTTTTTTTCAGATTAACCTGTAAACATTTCTTGTTTCTCTGTATTTAAAAAGCGTTCAATATTCTGTATTCTTCATTCTTTTGCCACAGATTTGGACAGTTTCTCACTTGGACTATCAATTCTTCTGATCAAAACGAAGCTATTGTTGACATAAATTCCGTTGAGAACTCGCTAATCTCATCAGATGGCAAGCCAGAATCGAGTGAGCAACGTCTGGGCAAGAAAATCGTCTTGAGAAATCTTATGTTAGAAATATTTCTCACTCTGGTTGGCGCCGAGAAGAAGGACAAAGCTAATGATAGGTAAGAAGAGTGATTGCTCGTTCACATGGCGAAAACTATCAAATTTTTTACCGATAAAGAAATTTATTTAAAATTTATTTGTGCCTGACTCGCTCTGGTGTGAAGCTCGTCAAGGAAAACTTGTTCATCGTACACTCGAGCAAGTAAACTCGTTAACAAACTTGTCTAAAAATATGGTTCGGAGTTGAAGTCGTGAAATTTTGTTTAAGGTTTTCGCTTCTGGTTCAAGGAGTTCTTGGATTTGATTGGATAATGTTATTTATGAAAGAGAATATTCACAGTTCCACGGTAGTGCGAGCTCTGAGACTTCTTGTCAGTATATTATCGGAGAGCTCAGCTTTGGAAAGGTTCAGAGAAGTAACTTGCAACGGAGGCTGGTTAAAGGGAACTGAGGCACTTTCCAGTAAATCTGTTCATGTTGTCGCTGGTAAGATGTTTAGTATTAAGATATCTGTCTTTGGAAAGGACAATTTAGAACTGGGACCGGTTGTAACGAAAGGTGAATAGCGCTATCCGCTGGATAGTGATTTTTTTAAACATTCGTAGAATTTTCCATTGATCGTTTTAAAGCAGGATTAAGATTGCTATTCATAGATTAAAGGCCGCTATGTTTATTTCTTCGGCCAATTTGAATGTTTCGT
>JAOBYK011253082.1:0-21742 GCA_025434845.1 Phenganax subtilis | reverse complement strand
GATTAAATCTTTTGATACTCGAGCAGATCAGCTACGTGTAAGCTTACGATCACGTTATTTGAAATTTGTATTCAACAAAAGTCAATTATTTGTGACTGAGAAGAAACAATGCAGTTGTTGCATTAGTCGACATCGTGAACGCGACCCATTCAATTCACATATCACTTCACTGCACTCACCCTGTCCCCCAGTGCGCTCACTTCGTGCCCAGGGCCCGGTTGTATAAAAACGTGGTTGAAGTTAACTATAGTTAAGTACGAATATCAACCAATCAGAATCGCCTATTCAAGATTTAACTACTTTTTACTACAAAATCGTAGTTAAGACGTAGTTAAAAGTTTTATACAACCGGCCCCAGTAGGGCTCCTAACGGTCAAAACCGACAACACTTGCGCCGCAGTTAACGCCAAAGCTGGCGTCTTGTTAAATAAAAAAGAATGACAGCAAAAATTACCAAAGCATCCAACAAACAAGTTGAACGTGGAGACTTTAGACTAAAAACAGAAGGGTCAAACAATACAAAAAAATTTGTACCACCTAACTTAGAAACAAATACAGATCCATTTAACATGATTTTTGTTGGTTTCACGAGTTGTGGTAAAACTCATTACCTTCTTAACTTTCTTGAACAAGATTATATGGGTAAGTTTGACTATTTTTTTTAAATTTTTCCTACTTATGATTGGAACAAGACTTATCAAAAATGGAAAGATGATAAAGATGAGAAATTTATTGTTTTAACGTGTAAACAAGATGAGGTCGAGTCTTTATTAAAAATTGCTGTAGAGTATGCAAAAGGCACAAATTCTCTTATTATTTTTGATAATTGTGCCTCTGGAAAATTTGTAAAAGGTAGAACTTCTGAGCTTGTTAATCTTGCCTTTTCAGCAAGACATTTTGGTCTAAGTACTATTGTCATTACTCAACAACTGACTTCTATTGCTAAACCTTATCGTGATAATATTTCTAGACTTGTTTCATTTTACAATCTAAATAAAAAAGATATGATCACTTTATTTGATGACTATTTAGGTGATATTTCAAAAGAGGAAAAACAAGACATTCTTAAAAAATTAAAGATATCAAGTTTTCCAAGTTGGATATATCTCTAAGACATATTTATCATTACTCTGTAAGTTAGGCTGACATGTCAGAGATGATATCATCAATCACCTTCAAATCACTGAGTAACTTGGTTTCATCCAATTCTGAAAACTCGCCAGTTCTCAAAATCAAGATGATTCGATTACATACTTTTCCAAGCAACACACATACAAATTTAGTCTGTTCAACTCTTTTTGTTATATTACTCTTACTTATCCATGCAGAAATTAATGTTCCAACTCCAGTCGTGATTAAAGTAAGTGGATTGGCTACACTTGTACCAGCTCCAACAGCTGTTAAAACAAGTCCTGTAGATTCTAAAGAGACTTTGATTCGATTTAATTTTTTATATTTTTTATAATACGTTTGATGCTTGTTATAATAGTTATCATGAATTTTCATCAGTTGATTACAAGTGTCTTGACTAATATTATCTGATATATGATTAAAGTTTTTATACCTTTATTTAGTAGATTATTTCTTCAATAATTTTGTTTTTAAAACTAACAATACCATCACTAATGACAAATATTTTACACATCACATTTGCAGTTGTAGCTTTCTTTTTAATCTCTAAAAGTACTCCATTTTGAGTATTGACTAGTTTTTTACCAGATCCAATAACATTTTTATCATGGATTGTTCTAAGATCAATCACAAGAGCAAATTTATCCTTAAAAAACTTTCTCATGTCCATGTTGTTCGTATCATGCTTTTCCATAAAGAATTTTTTTGCTTCTGGATACAAGTCTTCTTTTTTAATGCCTTGACTATAAATACAATTAGGTACTCCTTCGATGGGAACTTTGACTGATTCAATGTTGGGATACAAGTATTCCTCACTATCTGTTATCGTTTTATTTTTAAATAACATGACAATAGCACTCATACTTTTTCTAGGATAATTTATTGTTTCATTCACCAACGTACTTGACTTATCCCATTGTACAGTTTTCATGCAAGTCACATGTTCAAAATTAAGTGATCGTCCAGAGTCATAACTTGCTAAAGATTCATAAGCCAAAGTTTCATTTTCAATGGTTTCATACCCCAACTCAATATTTTCCAAGGTGTATCCTTCTACATTTTTTACTAAATTGCGCTAACATAATACTTGTGGCTTTTGGTAATCTTAACCTAAACTGAAGATTATGACCCATGGAGTAGGGAGAGTACAATCCATGATCTCCAATGATTTTATCAAGCTTGATTTTTTGTTTTGTACTATAAACACTTGCTATCAAAGCATCAGAGACTTTCTGTGTATTTCCGGATTTTGCACCATCATCTGAACCAGAAAATAACTTTCTTGTGTTTTCATTAGCAATACTAAATTCTACAAGTTCATCTCGTTCATGTTTTGATAACCACAAATCTTTGTACACTTCTAGTTCACTATGACCATTGTTATCATATACATTTTCTCCTCCAACTGTGATGACGAGTATTTCCAGTAATAGTTTTCCAAGATTATTCATAAACCAAGACTTGGTATTTTTATTTTCAAAGTCAAACTTTAAACACAAGCTATCAGGAATTAAACAATCATTTGGTTTTAATTTTGGAATGTCCAAATAAATTTCTTCTTCAGGATTGCTCTGTTTGGATTAAAAGTAATGGTTTGTTTTGTTCGAATGCCTTTAATATCAGACATTCTTAATTTTTTATATCCGGGAATTAATGTGTTCATTTATTTATAGGTAATAAAATTATTTTGGTTTTTGTTGTAACAAAGCAAGTAGTTGAATGATGATTAATATAAGAATAGAGGGAATAAAAATTAAATAAAATCAAATGGACTACCTTGATTAAATAAAAGATAAAACACGATACCACAAAAGAGAACAAGTGTAAAATGACTTGTTATAAAATTTATAAAGTCAAGTATAGGTATAGAAAAAAAAATACTCCTATATTATAATTGGTAACGAGTATTTTAATAAGTAACTCTATAAAAGACCATACAAACCCTGGAAGACTAGGATAATAAGAGAGTAAACACCAGACATCATAAACAGGTTTTCCTATTGGATAAACTGCATCATCTATTTTCTTAGAAATTTTACTCGTTGTAAAATCATAAGTTTTAATTCCTGTAATAGCAGCTGCATAAGCAGCTACAGAATAAGTGATCCAACCTGCTTTATAACCTATCAAAGTTGCTTGTCCTGCAGAGTAAGAAGCAGCCATATAAACAGGAACCGCCGCCAAGTAAAGTGTACTTCCTCTTGCAACAGCTGCTAATCCCTTGATAATAGCAGTTTTTCCAATATTTATAGATTCCTGTTCTTTTTGATCTACAGGTAAACTTAAATCTGTTATAGGATCTAAATTTGTAGACTCGTCATTTAAAATCTCATCTAGTTTTGTTTGTCTTTCTTTTCTTTCTTCTTTTTAAATACTCTTCAGGAGATTCGTTCTTCGTTTTTATAGTATATGTTTTTAAATATTTATCAGACGTTTTACTTTTAACAGCATTTATTTTCATAGTATCCTCTTCATCTTTTGGTGTATCTTTTTTTTTCCCACCAAGTCCATCAGTGTTATCTTTTTTATCTAAAGTTATTGTGAGTTTCTTTTTTTTAATTTCTTGTGCACCTACTCCAAGTTTACTTTTACTTCCTACTGTATAATCTATAATGAGTCCAACAGCAGTGATTGCTCTAGTAATCATCGCTGTGGGTAAATATTTAATAAAACCATTCCTCAATTGTCTAAGAATAGACAACTTTTTTGTTCTACGAGGACTTTGTGTTGTTGAGGCTCTTGATCTAGTTTTAGTCTTGCTTCATAAGCAAGTAAAAGAGCATATTCTTTAAGCAACTTGTATTTTTCATCCTCTGTGGTGCACTTAAGTTCCTTAAATTCACTTGCTTTTTCTTCTAGTTTTTGAACTGAAGTAATATCCTTCAATTCCTCCAAGTCTTGATCATCCAATTCATCTTTTATTGACTTTATTCGACTTTCTAACCAAGTTTCAAGTTGGTGTTTTTATTCTTTTTTTTGTTCTTCATCTCGAGCCAAATCCACAGCCATTTTATATTGAGGGTAAATTCTTAATTTCGGAAGAGGAATCATGTCTCCTCTACTGATTTTATACACAGGTTTGTTTCTGTATAAAATACCACTCCAACCTTGATCATCTTTCCATGTAAATTCAATATCTTGTAAAAGAGCTTTTGAAAATCTACCTTTATTAGGATCAATTTCTAATCCTGTGTATTCTTTTAATTTATTTCTTTTATCCACAAGTCTCATATTCTCTTTTACTCCAATCAAGTGAAACTCAAAATCTTGGTCTTGATCAATAAGAGAAGATTCTATGTCTTGATCATAATCTGGATCAATAAAAGTTTCTTCTTCGTTTGGAAAGTCTTTTTTAAATTTATCATCAAAATCATGTAATTCAAATTCCATTTATTTAATGATAAAAAATTTAATTATTACTCAGTTTCATTTTTGTAACTGATTTACTATAAAATTACATGGATCTATTAAAACACCAACGTTTAGTAAATTTGATAACCAAATTAAGAACTCTTTACCACAAGTATCTTCAGTTTCTGTACTTGATTTCTATCTGATTTACTATCATTTGTCGTGTTAATTAAATCTTCTGGAATATAATCAGAATCAGAGTCAGACTTACTTGATGTAGAATCATCAAGTTCAAAATTATAATCAGGAATTGTCTCGATACTCATTTTATTTATTGACCTCTTTTAATTTTTGAATGTCATTTTTCTTAATCCAAGAATTGTGCTGATTATCGTATCCTAGCCATTTTACAATCACTTTATCACCTCTGGTTTTGAGAATTTTTTCAACTCTGTAAACATTGTCTTGTTTATCCACAAAAGAAAGTTCTTGTTTGTAAAATTTCCCAAGAATAGGTTCATCATCAGTCATGTCTTTTATTTCGCACATAGTTGGATCACCTCTGAATACTTTTGAGACTTTAAATACCTCCTCAGTAAAATTTGCTTCATAGCCTTTCTCAAAGATATTTTTATACTTGCTTACCCTTACTTTGTCTCCAATTTTAAACTTTGGTAAAGGGTTTTCCCCTGTCCAAGATCCATACAAAGTATTCCAAACTTGATCTTCATAAGTTTTGCTGACATCAGCAGGTTTCATAAGAATAGTACCATGTTTTGTGCGATTGTAATTATTCACAAAATCATCCAAAACACTTATCCAATCATAAGTACCTTTTGAGTAAAAATGTTTCCACATGATTGATTTTAAAGTCCTGTTTAATCTCTCAACAAGTGCTGCTTTTCTTTCAGACAGAGTAGAAAGGTACTTTATCTTGAGACTTTCTAACAAACTTCTAACTCCAACATTGTAAAACTCTTTTCCTTCATCAAATTGAACTACATTGGGATATTTTCCAAATCTAGACTTGAACTCTTTTAAAAGTTCATTAACAGGTTTTGTCATGTTTTTAGTGTCTTTTCTATATACAGGAATGGCAAAACCAATTCTAGATACTATTTCCACAGCTGTAAGAATCCAAGCAGTACCTTTGTTTTTGTTTTAAGTTTGTTGATATCCACCAAGTCCATTTGTATTTGATCACCCAAGTGAATAACATAAGTTTTGCTAAATTTGTGTTTTACTAAATTTGTGTTTTCTTTTAGCCAATCTTTGATTTGTTTTCTTGAGACATTCAAGTCCTGTTCAAGTGCTTTTGATAAAGTTTTCGGCAGACATGTATCCTGTTTTTGGATTATAGTATAAGTTTCTAAGCTCCTGTTCTTTTGTGAAATGATTCATTTATTTTACGTAAAGTTCAAGAAATACAGTCCCAACATTTGTAATTTCACCTGGTCCTGTTGTTACATCAAAAGTAAACTTGTTCCAAATTCCATTGTAAACAGAAACCTCACTTTCAATATCTTTATAATGAGAAACAGACCCACAAAGTGATTGAGTTGTTGTAATGGGTAGAGTTACAAAAGCTGAACTTCTTTTTCCGGTAGAGTTAAAGTTTAAAGACTTGTTTACTGCATCACAATGTATTCTCACAAATCTTAAACCCCGGTCGATGTCACACTCTTTTTCTGATTCTGTCCACGTGTTTTTGGTTACTTTTTTATCAAGACTGAATCCTAAAAGTGTTCCAAACTTTTTTAGGTTTAAATTTTCTTCTTTACAGTATATTTTAATTTTGTTGGTGTAATGAGGCTTTTCTAATTCAATTTTATACTTGAGTAGTTCTTTTTTGATATCATCAAATGTAAGGTATCCCACTGAAAGTAAAAGTGTCATTGCACCTTTGCTGATAAAATTACTTTCTCGAGATATTACATTTTTAAAATTCAAAAAAATTGTAGCTGATTTGAGAAACAGTCAAGAACTTGAAGTGGTTTCTATTCTTTTATCTAAATGCATTTCTTCATGATGATTGTTAATAATCACAGTAAGTTTGTTCATTTATTTTATGCAAAAAATAAATGAATGATAGTGAACTAAAAAGATATTACAAAGCTGTTTATGGTGAAAACTATGAGAAAGCCATGAAAATTTACAACTCTCAAGTACAAAAACTCAAAGATGAGTTGATTAAAAAGTACTCCAATGCTGACGTAAACAAATTTGAGTTTAATGTCATCGTTGACCCAAACACATTGAAATTTGATACAAGTATAGATTATGATGTCAAAGAGTCTTATGGAACAGACATTACTTCAAAGACATTTAAAGATAAATATTATTATTCTTTGTATTGGACTCCTAGAATTTGGAATTCTAGAGAAACAATTATAGGATTAAAACTTGAAGACAACAAGATTGACTTTGAATCATTTGAGATTTATGTAAATGAATCAGACCATTTCAAGTGTCAACTTGAGCCACTTGACATCAAGTGGGATGATTCAGACATTACTAAATCAAAACTCAACTATTTAGAAGATCCTTGTTTTACTAGCTTAGTTGCTGCTTATGTTTTATCTTACAAGTCAGGAATGAGTATAGAACACATAACTAAGTTAGGTCAACCTAAAGTGATTTCAAGTATCAGTAAGTACTATTTTTATTATCATATGAAGAGGTTTTTGAGATATCCAAACAAGCTAAGTGCTTTTGTCAACAAAGACGACTTGAAGCTCATACAAAAGAATATTCCTACTAAAAAAGTATGGATATATAAATTATAGCATACTAGAGAAGCAATAAGTTATTTCTTAGAAAAACATGATAGATCAAACATAAGAAAATATCACTATGTGTTTCCTAAAAATAACAGATCTATGGGAATTCTTGGAATAGGCTATGAATCTGTTGATAAAATTGTTCCAAAATCAAAAACAAAAGATTGGAAATCATTCTTAAAAAAAACTTCTGATGGTCTTACGAAAAACACGGGACAGAAACTTTTACAACAAGCGATGGAAAGTTATGTGTATTGTATATTAGGCGCACAAGCAAAAACGAGATGGTCTATTGTCAAGAAAGGTGCAAAAAGTTCTCAGACGCAAGATGTGTTTCATAAACTTGTACAAGACACTATTGTACAAGATGATCCTACTGTGATGATTTCTAATATGAGAAAAGCAATCCAAGATACAAATGTTGTATTAAATATGGTAGTAAGTTCGGGAATTATTCTAATTCCTTCTGATATGATTATATTAGATCATCCTATAGAGAGATTCAACAATACTTTAACAACTGCTACAGTGTCTATGAAATTTGGTAAAAATGAACAAGTTAACCGTGCTCCTAGTAGACACCTTAAAAATGGCTCAAAAGTCTCTAATAGCAGTTTTGTAGGTGAAAACAAGTCACCTAGTAACAGTTTTGTAGGTAAAACTAAGACTCCTAGTAACAGTTTTGTAGGTAAAACTAAGACACCTAGTAGTAATCTTGTGAATGTCTCAAAAAGTCTTATAGTACCTAATAATAGTCTTACAAGTACAACTATGGTCGAAGCTGCAGGTACAATGTTGATGTTTGGTCTTTTTATAGCAAGATTTATACTTTAAATAAATGACATGGCATTATGGTTATATGCAAAAACAATCAGCAACAACAAAAAGACTATATTTTGATTTGATTTTTAATGAATTAACATCTGCGTGGGCTAATCCTGCCAAGTTACTTGATGGAATTCCATTGAGTATCCCTTATCTTGAAAATGAATGCAACAAACGCACCAAGTTGTTTATTCAAACTCATATTATTGATACGGATAGTACTTTACATGATGAATTTAAAGTTCACTACAAGTTAGTCGTTGTCAAAAAAGACAAATCCAAGCAAGAATTTAATCTTGGAGATTCAATTTATATGTTTGGAAACTGTCGTGGTGTAGTCAAAGGAAATGAAAATAAAAATTATTTTGGAAAGCCAAATGGAAATCATGTATTCGTTATAAACAAGTCATTTGACCTTGTTGATTATGTAAATGATCCTAGGGAAACTGTATTATTGTTTATTAAACTTAGTCAAATTAATCCACCCACAAACTATAAAAATGAGAAAAAATATTTTCAAAAATATTTTTTCAGTTTGAAAAACTATGAGCCTAGAAGGATTTAAACTATGTGGTCCGCTTGTCTCGCTCGAGTCCTCGAGACTAGTCTAGTTCTTTAATCTTGTAATGTCCAAAAGATAATGTATCTATTCCATTATCAAGAATATATCTCTTATCATCATCTGAGCTCAAAGCTATCTTATCAATATCCTCTGAGATTAACTCATGTTTATGTGATCTTATAATGTTCATTTTTTGTCGCTCTTCTCGTCCAGTAAGTGAACAATTCTTATAGTCTTGAAATCTAATATCCTTTTCAACTACTGATTTCTTAACTCCTTTTGCTTTCTTGTTTGACTCAACGCTCGAGTCTAAAAAACTATAACATTTAGATCTCAAGCCTACAAATTCTACAATTTGTTTTCCACAAAGCTGATCTTTGAATAGTCCGGGTACTTTTTTGTTAAAATCTGTTGTAATACAAAATATATTTGGATTATTAAACTCGCTCATATCAAACCATTTTTTCAAGTCTTTTGAAATGTCTTTATAAAAGTCCTTTGTTGTAATTTCATAAGTGAGTGAGTCTGTATCGGTAAATAGTAGTTTTGCTTTGTTCTTAAACTTTGATTTAATATAGTCATAATGAAAATTTTACATTAAGTTCTTTGAATGCTCCAAGACTGTCATTCCTACTTGTTTTGGTTTATTAAGTATTAACTTTGTCTTGTACATATGTACTGCAATTAAGTTGTCATTAAATATAGTTGCAGACTTGTAATTTGGTTTCTTAAACAATTTCAAAGCTCTCTTTTTGCTGTTAACTAATTCTAAATTACTATGGTTATGGATGTTCTCTAGTGTCTTTCCATAAACAGAATTATTCATGAGTTTAAAAAAGTCCTTTTCAAACTTAGACTCGGATTTTGCTCGTAAATTAGTATTATATTCTATGTAAGGTCTCATCTACTCAAATTCCTCAAATCTATAACCTCGATGTATTTTTGTTAGTACAAGACCAAGATCGATGTTTTGTTTAAGTGTATTATGATGTATAACATGTCTTAACTTATTATTCAAATTAGGAATTAATTTTTCAACACCAGTTTTATCTGTATTTATTTTTTCTGGCGCTAATGGATAGTCATTATGGAGGTCATGTAAATCTTTAGATATTGGAGATCAACTTCTAGTATACAAGGAATTTTTCTCGAGTTTAAAATCTCTTTTGAATTCATCCATTCATATTTTTTTAATGGTAATTTATTCATCAAGGCGCACCCATATAAATTATTTGCATCCAAGTATGGAATATATACGCTTGGTTTTTCTGTATCGCAGTTATCTAGATACTTATTATTCGCCGTTGCATATCTCTTTGTAATCATAGACCTCTACGAATTCCCTTCTCCGTCATAAGATACATGTCTTGATCATGAATTAGTTCTATCTCAACTTTAGTAAACTTCAACCTGGCATCCCAAGCTAAACTTGGTGCTGTATAGTACCAAAGAGGGTCTAACTTGTATTGTTCTAGACACGTTTTTATAAATTTCTCAAACACATCACATAAAAGTAATACGTCTGTTTTTAAATACAAGTCATGATAGTCTTTCATAGATGTCATCTTAAATGTATTCCAGACATGCTGCACATGAGAGTAGTCCTCATCTGAAATATCTTGATCATTTAGTCTTGAATAAAACTTTGACTTGATGGGTAGTTTTGTGTCTCTTAGTTTATCTAGCGAGTCCATATAATCATATGGGTAAACTCCTTTTCTAGAAAGTAAATCACTACGATCCGGGTAAATGTGTTTTA
Source organism: Phenganax subtilis (assembly GCA_025434845.1). NCBI lineage: Eukaryota > Metazoa > Cnidaria > Anthozoa > Malacalcyonacea > Clavulariidae > Phenganax > Phenganax subtilis. The sequence goes on along the minus strand of JAOBYK011253082.1, from coordinate 11,334 downwards.
AACTATAAAGATCTGACTTGTCTAAATTATTGACCAAATCACTCAAGCCGCTACTCATAAATTTAAATGGGTCAATAAAGCGTAGTTGCCTCTTTACCTCAACTAGTTTTATAGAGTTTTCTTTTGGTCTAAATGTATCAACAATAACCTCTTTTGTAAAACTAATGTATCTTTCCTCTTTTTTTGGAATACAATTTACTTTTCCTTCAGAAACTCCAAGATTCTTAATAAACAAGTAGCTGTCATAGTTCTCAAGCTTGTGAAAAATAACAGGACAATGTTTAGGTCTCTTTAGTTTCAAATTACATTGACTATGAGCAGCACCTCAGTATTTACCAGTAAAGCGACAATGATCTCTCACTTTATCATCAAGAAGTTTTTCTTCACAAACAAAACAGCAAGTCGCATTCTCGAAGTCTTGTTTATCTAACTCGGTAAGCATCATTTTCTTTGGAAATTTGTATTGATTGTAAATGTCTTTCATTTCAGATTCTATTTTATCTACAAATACTTGACTTAAATCTTTATCCTCAGATGTCTTTGTATAACATATCAACTTTGGTTTATAAACTGATTCATCAAAGCATTTTACTAAATAACAAAATCCACTAGGCTCATGCTTTTGATATTGACAAGTCGACTGTCCTAATTTATGAGTCACAGGTTTTGTAAAACACTCAAAATCTGCATATATCTTAAATTGTACTTGTATCATATGTTGAAAGTTTTTAAACTTTATAATAGAGTCTTTTTCTGGCATTAATATTCTTACAGAATCATGTGTACTACAACAAACAGCGTGTTTGTCTAAGAGATCTTGTCTTCCAAAACTAATAAAACAGTAATCACATATAAATCTCACATGACCGTGCCTTGACAGTTGACTACTTAATACTCGACTCTTGCCATTAATAACAGTAAAATGTCTGTCTTTTATTAACAATAAATTTATGTTAGCTCCTTGTCTTGAAATTCTTAAAGGATAAAATAAGTTTTCGTCATGTCCTAATATATTAACATAATTTCCTGGATTTTGTCTCTCAAATCAATCTACTCCAGTAAATGTACCTATTTCATCTGTGAATTGTGTTGGAAATTCAACACCTTCAAATTAAGTGTTTTTGACTTTTCTTTTAAAAATCTTGCTATTCTACTTGGATGAGTTTTATCACCGTTTGTAAACAACACACTTGTTACAGACCATTTGAAACATTCATTGTCTTTATTTTGTAAATTGGCAATAGCTTTTTTAGCTGCAATCCATTTAGGAGTTTTTACATAAGAAGACCCTTTAAGCGGATCATACTTACTTCCTATAACCTCTAATTTCATAATATGTTTAAGTTGCCATCCAGAACCTTTTTTTTGAAATTGTGAAAAAGTCTCTTATTTTTTTTATCATTCTATTATAAGTTTCGTCTAAATTTTTCCTTTTAAGATAACTTCTTGTTTTCTACAAAAATGTGATTCATCCTCTATCTCTTCATTCGTAGCAGGATTAATTTTCACCATTTTACACCTTAAATTAAGCTGAACTTTATGATTTATAAATTTCTCACGAATTAGTTTTAAAACACAGTATCTTGCGCTCTCAAGAAACTCTTTGATATTTATTTTTTCATTACTCACTCCCTCATAAACCACAACACTCTTCTCCAAGGACGATTTTACAAGTCTAAAATTTATAGGTTTGGCTCCTAGTCTATTTTCTTTTTTATTCTTGTACTCATTAAGATCACCCGTTCTTATAACTCTTTAAATCAAAAACTTCTTTTTTTCTCACCGATCTTATTCTATTTTTTTCTTGAATAGCACTCTTTTTATTTTGTTTCCAAAACTCAATATCGTGTTTTGGTTTATTGTCACTTCGAAGTTTTTCTCAGTTTTTCTTGCTTTCTTTTCTAGTACAATTTGAGTCATAATATTTTCATTTAAAAATTTCTTTGCTTTATCTAAATAGTTGTAAAAACTTTTCTTTGTTTTTTCTGGTTTTATATCAATATTAAGTTTTTCTAATTCTTCATTTCCAGAGATTATTTTCCCTGCAATTCTCAAGCTTAAAATATTGTCTTCTTTGCTCATTTTGATCTATCCACAAAAATCAAATAGATAAATCAATTTTTTATGATTTCTAATTTATTTATAAAGTTTTTTCATTTTCACCCCACACACCCGATTCCCAACTTCAGCAGACAACCAAATCCAAGATATGCTGACTCAGTAGATTGGCAAATCTAGGATGGCGGACTTCAGCAGACAACCAAATCCAAGATGGCGGAAATTTTTTTTTCAAAAATCGCAAACCTCAAAATTGAAATACCTCTTCAATAAACCCCCCTTTCAACACACCCGATTCTAAACCAAATTAATTCAAATTAGTATAAATTACTATTACGAGTAGATAGTAATATGCTGATTGCTCATCGCCAGCGAACTCAACAAGCGAAGCGAGTTGAGTGAAATTGCGGTGAGTAATCGGCATAATACTATCTACTAAGATACAAATCTCCCAGCCAAGTCAAAATTCTACAGCAGACTTAATGATGAGCACATTTCAGACTCTGATTACGCTCACCCTAAAAAATTTGGGAAGCGTTCAAGATGACTTCAATGAGAGACTACCACGACTTATACTTAAAAACGGCGTATGACTTTTGTGCGACGTTTTTGAATCATTTGTAAAAGTTTGCTTGAAAAACTATTACCTTGACCCTGCTTGGTACTACACTAGTCGCAGCTTAGCTTGGGACGCAGCGTTAAAACATTCTAAATTAAGCTCGAACTACTAAGTGACAAAGATGTGCACTTAATGATAGAAAAAGGAATTCGAGGTGGAGTTTCTATGATTACAAAAAGATACGCAGCTGCTAATGACAAGTACGTGGAGAACTTTGATCCTGTTAAACCAAGTACTTATATTACATATCAAGATGCAAAGAATCTCTACGGTTGGGCAGTGGAGCAGAAACTTCCTACAAAAGGTTTCATATGGATGTCTCTAAAAGAGCTTCAAAATTGGGAAAAAGTCCCCTGTATTTTAGAAGTTGGTTTAGAATATCCAAAGAGTTTACACAACCTTCATAATGACTATCCTCTTTCCCCTGAAAAAGTTATAACAAACCCCGAGAGTAACATTGAAAAATTAATTCCAACTATGTCAGCTAAAAAGAATTATGTGTTGCATCATGAAAGTGTTAAGAAATATCTTGACGAAGGGCTTGTACTTACGGGAGTACATCAAGGAATAAGACTTGAAGAATCTAAGTGGTTATAAAAGTATATTCAACTTAATACAAACTTGAGAACAAAAGCAAAAATAACTTTGGAAAAGACTTTTTCAAATTAATGAACAACTCTGTTTTTGGTAAAACTGTGGAGAGCATTAGAAATGGTGTTGACATCCAGTTGGTAACTTCATCTGAAAAAGCGAAAAAGTTATTCAATCAATCAAGTTACAAGTCAACAACAGTGTTTTCTGAAAACTTGATTGCAGTTCATATGTATAAACGAAAACTAATACTAAATAAACCAATTTAGGTGGGAATGTCTAATTTGGACATATCAAAGAGTCTAATGTATGATTTCCATTATAATTACATTAAACAAAAGTACAATGACAAAGCAGGACTTCTATTCATAGATACTGACTCGTTGGTATATCAAATTACAACTGAGGAATTTTTTATAGACATCGTACCAGACTTAAATGAGTGGTTTGACACAAGTGAATTTACCGAAGACAATCCTTATATAACAAAAGGTCTAAAAAAACAGTTCATGCGTTATTTAAAGATGAACTGGGAGGAAAACAAATCGTGGAGTTTGTAGGGCTTAGGTCCAAGTTGTTATAGTTACCTTGACAACAAAGGTGGAACTTGTAAAAAAGCAAAAGGAATTAAAGAAAGCTGTAATTATGAAGAACATATAACATGAAGACTATAAGAACTGCCTGTTAACCGGAAAAGAACAACGCCGGAAAATGAGAATCATAAGCTCTCATAAACACATGCTGTCCACAGATGAAATTGACAAAAAAAGCTCTAAGTTCAGATGATGAGAAAGGGTACATTCTCCTAGATGGAATAAATACTCTAAGTCTAGGACATCATAAAATAACTGAAAACTATATCAAAAGTAAAAAAAAGAACTCCCAACCATAATACAATTAAGTATTATGGATGAAAGCTTAAACAAAAGTTTTAGCAGTTTCTAAATTCTGGGTAATTGTCATGACCCCACCTAGGAAAACTACGACGATCATCAACACAGAAGGAACTTGTTCGTATTTGAAGAATTTCATTCGGCTTGGGGTCAGGTGTGTTTAAACTTGTTTGGTTTTAAAAGTTGTTGGTGTTTAGAATTTCAACATTCCAATACTTGATACTTTTTCCATTCTTTGAATATTGTGAAATACTTCCAGGATTAAAACCCAAGTATTGACTAGCCTTATGAATGCTCGGGAACATCTTACTTTCTCCAGTAATTTTACTAGTAATTTCTACAGTCATTGGTGTTATCATAGCTTGTCTGCAGTGTTTTTCAAACTTCTCACTCCTCAAAGTTGGTGGTGGTATTGGTATTCCAAGAGCTTCACAAACTCGTTTAGTGCTCATTTTACTAGTGTATTTAATACCTTGTTCTTTTGCTTGTTCCCTTAGTTTAGATAAAGTTAAGTCACCTATTTATTATATAAAACATAACGTTTCTGTTAAAGAATGAGTTTACCAAGTAGTTAACCTCCAGCTAGACCTATAACACCAGAAGCAACATGCTGGTACTCTTTTCATTTCACTCGAAGGTTTATAGTAGTCGTCAAGCACAGGTTCTCGTTCCCAGGACAGCCTAAGTTGTTTAATCTTTGCTAAGGCGTCATTCGTAGCATTAATTTCTCGATTAGAATCACTAAGTTCCTGACGAAGTCTAACGATCTTATCGTTCCTAGCAGTCTGACATGCAAACCACCTCTCTTTCTCATAAGCAAGTTTCTCCAAAGCTAAGTTGTGTCTTTTCATTTCCACTTCACAACCATGGTGATTAAGTTTAGAAAATACGAACCAGCACCTGCAAAAGCAAATGCATTGAGGATTCCTCCAGCTGCTGCACTTACCATTTATTTAGTGTTATCAATTTTTTCTGGTATAATCTTTTTGTCTTCGAGGTACTTTACCAAAACAGATCCAATCATAACAGCTCCGGCTAATTTTAGCATTCCGTTGACGTTCTGTGGTGTTCCTAGAGGCTCTCCAAATGCTTTCTTAAAAAATGTAGAAACTCTGACAGCTGAAATCTAAGCACAGCTGCAGAGTAAATTTGGTTGATGTATTCTTTTTTCTGAGTGTTACCCATTTATTATACGAAAGTTTATTTTTCTCTTCACTGTACCTCTGCTTCAGTCTAACGTGTCTAGTTTAACTTCAACGTGAGGCTCAGGTTTTCTTTGACGCTTGGTTGCATAGGACTAAGAGTACCTTTTTATGCTTGGTTTTTGTTTCTTAGGTATCGGCTTGTAGCTCATGTAGCAGAATATTCCAATACCAAGTAGTGAGATTATACCAACTATTGGGAAATATCCCCAGCTGTTGTTGTCTTGTGTTTGTTTTTCAAGTTCTTCTAAACGTTTTTTCTTAGCTTCTTTAGCTTACCGGGACAATTCAGCTAAGCGTTTACCCAGTTCTACTTTCTTTGGATCTTTAACTTTTGTTTGGGTTGTAAGCGTACTGTCAATATTAGGCTTAGTCTATTTTTCTTCCACTTGAGTTTGTATAGTTCACTCATTTATTTAAACAAACCTAATTATTCTGTTTGCGTTTCAAGCGAGACAAACATGTTAGATTCATTTCCGTAGTTGTCTCCAGCTGCCATTTTTCCAATACTAGCACGAAGCAACAAGACATCATTTATGCCTGAAATGTGATCCTTTAACAAAATGAAACAGATAGTGTCGCAATTTGATAGCCCCCAAAATGAACTAAATCGTTGTCTGTTATTCTAACTGTTTTTAAACTGCATACTTCTTGCTTGCCAGATTTCATATAAGCGCATATAGAGTAAAGGATTGTGATGTCATTTAACAACTGAATCGTTGTCAAATGTACGATTGAATAAAGTTACTTTATAATTCTGTCTTTTCATAGTATAAGCCTAGCTACAATTATCCTAAATACTAACATAACACCCGCAGCTTCAAGCATGTTTTTACTTGTACGGTTACTTGAAGTGTCTTGAAGTTTACTTGAAGTGTATTGAAAATCACTTCTAAGGTTACTTGCAGTGTCTTGAAGTTTACTTGTAGTGTTAACTGAGTCATTTTTACCAAATTTTATAGAACTATCGCAAGTCGCAAGAACAAGTCGCAAGAGTGTTGTTGAGTCCTTCTACAGGTTTGGAGAGTATGATCATACTACTTGGAATTAAGATGATCCCAGGACTAACCACCATATTCAGAATTACGTTTGTGTCCTGCATCGCTTGTTTCATACTACTCATACTAACAGTTGGATCGTCTTGTACTATCGTGTCTTGTACAAGTTTGTGGAAGATGTCCTGAATCTGAGAACTTTTTGTGCCTTTGTTAACTATAGGCGACCTAGTTTTTGCTTGAGATCCCAACACACAGTATACGTAGCTTTCTATAGCTTGTAGTAGCAGTTTTTGCCCTGTTGGCATCAGACGTTTGTTTAATGAATGATTTGCAGTCGTTTGACAAACTTTTGGGTACAAGTTTGTTGATGTATTCATAGCGTATTCCTAAAATTCCCATCGTTCTGTTATGTTTAGGAAACACGTAGTGGTATTTCCTTACCTTAGTTTTGTCGTGCTTCTGTGAGAACCAACTTAGTGACTCTTTGGTGTGTTTTAGCTTGTATTTCCAGAAGTTTTTAGTAGGAACACTCTGTTGTATAAGTTTTATGTCGGCGTCAGTAACGTAAGCTTCGACTTTTGCTGGATATCTCAGAAAACGTTTCATATGATAATAAAAGTAATACTTTGCAACACTTGAAATGATTCTCGGCTGACCTTTGGTGTTTATGTGTTCCATAGGCATACCTGACTTGCATGACAGAATGTAAGCAAAAACTAAACTCGTAAAATAAGGATCTTCGAGGTAGTTAAACTTTGCTTTGGTTACGGCACTTATGGGGTTTCCTCAATGTCAAGTGGTTCAAAATTTCCAACGAAATGATCCGACTCATTAACATCAAAGTCTGAGCTGTTATCTTCAAGTTTAAGCTCTGTGATTGTTCCTCTAGAGTTCCAAATTCTAGGAGTCCAGTACAAAGACCAATAGTACTTGTCTTTGAACGTCTTTGAAGTAATGTCTGTTCCGTAATCATTTGTGACATCATAGTCTACACTCGTGTCAACTGCTTTCAAGTCTGGGCTTATGATAATGTTGAATTCAAACTTACTTAAGTCTGCATTTGGATGTTACTTAGCGAAGTCATTACGCAGTTTTTGTTTTTGGGTGTTATAAATATTCATTGCTTTCTCATAGTTTTTACCATACAGAGATTTGTAGTAGCCATTATGTTGAGAATCCTCCATTTATTAATTAAACAGAAAACATTCTGTTTGTATAATAAATGAACAAGCTTACTGTGATTATTAACACCCATCATGAGGAACTATGTGCTGACAAAAGAATAGAAACAACTTCAAGTTCTAGACTGTTTCTCAAGTCAGCGACGATCTTCTGGAACAACAAAAATGTGATACCTTGTGAAAATAACTTTATTATCAAAGGTGCCATTAAACTTTTACTTCCGGCTGGATACCTTACGTTTGATGAGTAGTAGAGAAATGGGCATTCAAGCACAGTTTTGAAAAAATCGTAATACAATCTTATACATTTTTAGCACGTTTTCAAAATTCTAGGAGTACCCCCCTTGATTCAGAATGACCATGAAAAATAAGTATAAAATACTATTACGTTTTCATAGCAAATGTGGACCACCACCCCCCCCCACCCCCCCACTTTTGTTCATAATACAATCTTATACTTTAGCGCCATTTTGTTTCTGATGTCGGAGGTCGCGGAAAATGCCCTGATTTAGGGCCCGCCCTGAATTAGGGCCCGCCCTGATTTAGGGCCCCCTTTTTTGAAAAGTTTTTCCTTCATTTTTAACTTCATTATTCATAGGTAAGGTGCTTATATGGATTAAATTATAAATATTTATTTTTTGGCGTTGAGTAATTTTAAACGTTTAAACTTTTTTATACTAAACATTCTTAAACATTGTACATTTTTAGGAAGGAGTGATTTTTTGTTTATGAAACTTTTTCTTTTTAGATTTATATTAAACTATGAATTTTAAAGAGTTGCGTTTTGCGATCCTTATTTTTTATTAAGTTTTTTTAGGCTTAAATCTTCACAAATTTTTGCTGACTCAGCAAAAAGGTTTATGCTTAATTAATAAGTTTATGAAGAATTAATGAGCTATGACGTCATCCAACTTAGGAATAATCAATGAGCTATGACATCATCAAGCCTATAAATAATGAATGAGCTATGATGTCATCAAAAATTATTGCACAATCATTCATGAATAATGAACGAGCTATGATGTCATCCAACCTATGAATAATGAACGAGCTATGACGTCATCCAACCTATGAATAATGAACAAGCTAGGACCACACCCAAGCCACACCCAAGCCACGGCTATTTTTATTTTTACAACCTTATCTAGGGTGTCCTGTAGAATAATGTTAAGTTTTAGGTCTAGGGTGTCCTGTAGAACAATGTCAAGTCTTAGATCTAGGGTGTCCTGTGGAAATGATTAATAAGGGTGCAAAGCACCTGCTGTGCGTTCTTCAAGAAAGAGGTGAAGTTTATGCTAAGAATTCCAAGAAAAACCAACCAAAGTGGGCTTATTTGTAAAATTCCAAGAAACAAGGTTCCAAGAAATAAGCTTCCAAGAAACAAGGTTCCAAGAAACAAAATTGTAAGCTTTTAAGTATAATCCGCTTGTGCTAATCTAAATATTGCCACCTGACAAAAAATGTAAATATTATATTATTACGGCTAATTCCAAGCCCTTGAGTATATGAGTAATGTGTAAAGAGATAGAAGAATTTTTTTCCTTATAATAAATGAGTAATCCTAACACGAACGAATTAAATATCCGAGAAACTTTATTAAAATTATCTTCCGCAAAAGAAATAAAATATACTCAGTCTTATATTAAAAAAGCTTCTGAAAAAACATTAATTACTATTTATCAAGATTATCAAAGAGAACAATTAAGTAAGACCAATGACCTTTTTACGGACATGGCTATAGGAAAATTCTCAGAATTACTAGGACATTTAAGTTTAATAGAAATGCAACAGATTTAGGAAGAGAACTTGCAGATAATGAACCTTTTCGTCAAGATATAAAATTTATAGTAGAATATATTACGCCCTATATTCCATTAATAAGATTATTATCTGGAACTTTAATCGTAGGAAAACATGTTGTAAATACGCAAGTTAATAAAACTACTAATAATAAAGAAGAATGTCTACCTCAAAACTCACGAGAAAAGACAAACGAAGCGAGTCAAGAGACCACTTCTTAGACGAAATCTCAAACAAGTCTAAACAATTTAATACACCTGAGACGATTGGCAGTCCCTTTAATATGATCATCGTAAGAATGACCAACTCAGGAAAGACATTACTTACTAAATATGTTGGAAAAAAATTATCTAGGTTATTTTGATTATATTTTTTTAATATGCCCCACTTATATGCCCCACTGCCCGACAGAAACGGAGAATCTATCCATAAGTCCTTTTCCTAAATTATTTAAAAACCAAGATTTTGTATTTCCATTTTTAATGTCAAATTTTAAAGCGAGAGTTTTTGGCACCAAACAATCTTCTTTATTGAGTCTTGGAATATCCACATAAATTTCTTCTCCAGGATTAGCCTTATTAGGATTAAAAGTAATAGTATGTTTAGATCTATTTCCTTTAATTTCACTCATCTTATGTTTTCTAAAATCAGGTTTAAGTTCAAGCATAGTTGCCATTTATTATATAAGAAAAAAAATTTTTTTAAGAAATGTTGAAGCATTATCTTAAAGCATTTTTCTTCGCTTCGCATAATCGTACACAAACCAAGTTAAAAGCAATAGGGCCTGCTTGTTTTGCTAAATTTGCTACGGCTTTTGCAAATCTACTCGTAGCTTGAGCTCCTTTTTTTACAGCAGATCTAGCATTTATTAACACAGTAGTTATAATTCCTCCTATAGCAATAGCTACACCACTAAGACCTAATAGATTTTCTCTTGCAAATTTCTTAAATTTCTCGAATCGATTTAGATCATTTAATTCTGTTTCTTCTTTTAAGATCTCTTGAGTTTCAGGTTCTTCAGTTCTTAGATTTTTTTCTAGTCTTAGCTTATCTGCGGTGAGTTTTATTATTTTTTCTATTTTTTCATAAACAGCTTCTTGTTCTGGATCACTTTCTCTTAGTTTTTTAATCTCCAATGTTCAACTTCTTTTTCTAGATTTTCTAATTTTTCTCCAGTTGTTTGAGTTTCAGGTAAATTTAATGCACCATTAAATTCTCTTAGTTCTTCCATGGATAATTTAGATATATTATTATATATATCTTCCTTTAACTCATCTATTTCTGTTTGTAATCTTTCTTTGGAGTCTATACTTACTTGTGATGTTATTGCTTCTAATCTATTACTACTCATATCTTGCAAGGCTATATTTTCTTCGATTTCTGCTGAGGATGTTCCATAATGTTCAGCACGAGCTTTTCTAGATAGTTCCTTAAAACTGTTAATAGATTCTTGTAAATTTTTATTTTTCGAATAGACAAACTTTCCATTTTTTAAAATTATAATATTATTACCTTCGAATTCTCCCCCTATAACGTTTTCTTTTTCGTTTAGTCTTACTCTAAAATTGTCATTGAGCTCCTTAGAATTCACCCCATCTCTTTTAACAACATTATGCTCTAAAAATTCATTAAAAAATCTTTCTTTTCATAGGTTTCGGTTCTTCTTTGATCAGCTAAGTCTTTTTGTGGATTAGGAATATTATCTAGATCTAATTCATCATATGTTTTATCCCATTCTAGATTAGGTTTTACTAATGGCATGTTTACACCGACCTCAGGTTGCATAAAAGTAGTTTCTTTTTCTCTATTGATATCATTTTCCAACAAGTCATTCATATCATCTCTTTCCATATTATCATGTACATTTTCATATTTTTCCCTATCATATTTATTCATTTCTAATTCTTCTGTTTCCTTTGCAAAATTATCATAGTCAAAATCGCTAAACTCATTTTCCATTTATTTAAAGGTTTTTTATATCTGTTTTCTTAA
>JAOBYK011253081.1:24626-45884 GCA_025434845.1 Phenganax subtilis | reverse complement strand
TATATATATACAATAGATCAGCGCAAATCTTGGATTTGCGCTGATCTATTGAAAGCTTGGATACTAATCTTGTGTATATAGAAAATTTTACACAAATAGCTGTTATTATCTGATGCTATAGAAATCTAAACAGGTGAATTTAGGACATTTCAGCCTCTAGAAAACTCTTGTTTTTCATAATTGGTCAGTCACTTTTTTATGAACAAATGACATACTATTTTTCTTAAAGAATTCGATGCTTTATTACTGCAGAGCTCTGCCATTGATATACTTTTTTTCATGTACTTTATATTCATATATCATATTGAAATTATGCATTAACTCTTTAAAAAACACTGACTATTTCCACGTAAAGACGAGATGAAATCATTATCGCACAAAATTTACAATTTGTAGCCTTGGGGCATAAAATCGGCAAACGCTTTTGAAAATCTCTGATTAATTTCTTGAAATTTTTCTGTTTTGCAGTATTGCAAGACTAACCCGTGAGAGACTAACCGTTCCGTTAGGCAATTACCGGCGATTAAAATGATTAAAATATCCTCTCTAGCTCTTCAATTTATTTGAGTGTATAATTGAACGCATGCGAAATTTGACGTTCAAAAACGTAATCAAATATATATATATATATAGTAAATTATCTTGCCGAATGCAAATGACCGATTATATGTAACTATGTGCAGGTGACTAAAATCCAAAATCAATTCTGTTTTAATTTTCTCTGATATGTATCTGTATATGAACCCTACACAAACAAGTGAAAAAACACGAATATTAGACACTTTAAGAAGGATGGCGGCGGAGAAACTTATCCTTGGCGTCATTGCTGCTCTCGCTTTCATTGGCAACACTTTAACTACGTTACTGTTTATCAGCAAGTCAAAATGGTTGAAACGAGCATACAATTGTTTAATATTAGCCTTAGCTGTTCAGGATATTCTACTTGCAATTTGTTTGGTAGTTTTACCAGGATTTATCTTAGAAAAAGACGCTTATGTTTTACCTGAAAATGAGAACGCAGCGTTGCTGTATTGTAAAATCTTTTGGTCCCATTTCATCCCATTTTCTTTGGGTATCACCTCTGTGTATACTTGTTTAATGTTGACTTTTGATCGCTGGTTAGCGGTGGTGAAACCTTTGTCATATAAACAATACGAGCAGTCGAAGTCAGTTGTTATTTTCACCGTTCTTTTTCCTTGGATAGCTGGATTCAGTTTGGAAATTACAGCACCTTTGAACGTAGTTTCAATGCAAGTTAACGGGACATCCTTTTGTGCTTGGAAAAAGCAGGAGTACTCGTCTACAACAATATTGCTAGCAGTTTTTACGTTTCTTGGTATGATCGTAATACCAGCCGTACTTATGGTCTTAGCTTACGCTGATATCATTGTCAACATGAAGAAATCACACAATAAAGTTAGCTTGAGAACGAAAAATGTGAAAAGGAGCACGGATAAGGGGAGTGCACGAACGAGCAGAGCTAACGTGGAAGCCAGTGAAGTTTGCGTGCAAATAAATGAAATTACCGCTCATGCAGATGGAGTTAGCTTGACAATGAATAAAAGGAACGCGCAAACGAACAAAATAAACGTGAAAACGAGTGATGCTAGCATGAAAACGAATCACATTAGCGAGTACACGAATGAAATTGGCGTGACAGCGCACAAAATAAGCACGCAAACGGACAGAGATAACGTGCAAACGAATGAAGGTAGCACGGACACGGACAAGATAAACGCGATCACGGAGGGAATAAGGGTGGTAGCGGGTAGTTTACACGAGAACAAGGAAGAAACAAGGGGGAGAACGAAGCAAATAAATTTGATATCGAATAGACCAGGAAATGCAGCGTTGCACTCCTTAAAACGTGTGACACTAACGGCATTTTTTGCGTCTACAGTAGTCATAGTATGTTGGCTTCCTGATCAACTGTACTACGCAATGTCGCAAGTAGAGCTGACTGAGCTAGGCACTACCGTGCATTTCATTGTGAAGATATTGGCGTTCGCTAATTCGTGTTTAAACCCAGTTATTTATAGTTTCTCAAACAGTGCTTATAGAAAAGGAATAAGAAAGATGCTAGAATGCTGCAAAGTACCAAAGACATCGAACAAAGAAATGTCATTCCATGATAACACTTTTACTGACTAGATAGACAGTTAAAGGTTTAGAAAAGAAGTATACCTGCAAATTAACAGTATAGTGCCACTACACCCAAATGACTGTACAAGATTTCAATGACTTTATCTTTGATCTTATTTTTTCAACCTCAACAACACAAAATAAGTATTTATTTCATGGACAGATTTTCTGGGGGGTGCAGGGGGGTGCCACCCCCCCGTAAAAAATTATTCACTCTTCCAAAAATTATTTTAAGCCCCCCAGTTTTCGGCATAACGTATAAATAATCCAGTTGAACTGCAGAGTTTTGCCTTCCAAAATTTAAATAAAATGACAAAAAAACAAGAAAATTAGAGATTTTTGTGCAGTACCTATGGTATTCTTTTCTGGTAATGGTGGGTTACAACAGCAAACCGAGAATCCAGACCTAACCTTGGTTTGGTGACGTTTTGTCTTACACAAATTCCTTATCAGCTCACCCAGGGGCGTCGGAGCCACGGGGGCAGCGGGGCAGCTGCTCCCTTGCCCTTTCATAACGGGGGCACCGGGGGGCAGCTATGCCCTTTCCTCATAGAGGTTATTGTACAACCTTTCGTTAAACTTTTTTCAGAAAGTAGTAATTCGAAGTAAACAAAACATGGGTTTGCGTTCTATGCTAGAGTATAAGTTAGTGTACAAAGCGCTAGACGTGTAAACAGTATTTAACATAATACTAAAATGTATTTTTGCCATTGATTTATAGATAGGCAGTTTTCCAAAAGTTGAGCTTCTTTGCTTCTTTTCCAAAGTAAAATAAACTGCCCTTTCTCAAGATGCTGCCCCCCTTGCCCTAGATTGCTTCCGGTGCCTCTGAGCTCACCCCCTAAAATTGATGGCACCACCCCAGAAAAAAATATGAAAATCTGTCCATGATTTAATTTATAATATTTATGAATATTTAATGATATAATTCTTCTGCACTGAAAGAAATGATTATCCATGATTTATCACTATTTCAAAAATGGTTCCATCTTTTCTTCCTCAGGGAGCATTTCATTTAATCTTTCCATCAGAGGGATAATATTTTGCAAAGTTATTTCCACACGATCGATACTTCTTTTTACATCTTCAACTGTTTGGATAAATTGGGCTTGACTTTGCAACTTTTTGTGTCGTTCACTGATTGCTCGTAGGACTGTGGATGAGTGATGGTCAAGTTCTTTTAAACGACTTGCTATTGCGTTCTGGTCAAATGCAACAGCTTCTGCACACAGCTTTAGGTGTTTCTCATACCTCGCGCATAACACCCTTGCCGACCGAGAATCCAATCGACTTGCAACATCCAAGTCTGTGATTGGATTACCAGATGGTGACACCTTCATCAATGGGTAAAACGTCTTAATACTGTCCAATTTTTTCATATCAGGGTCTTTGTTTATTTCTTCATCTTTGCTAGTTGCACTCTTTCCGTGTTTAACAACAACTATATTACCAACTGGTGAAGTTTCTGAAGATTTATTCGTACTCTGCACATTGCTTTGTTCTTGTCCCATTATTAAAAGAAGTTTTTCAAGCTCTGCGACCTTTTAGAAGGCAATATAAGCACAAATAAATAATTAGTGACGCCAATTTTAAAACGCCATCTTGAAACTTGCCTTCAATAGACGGGGGGGGGGGGACTGTTTCATTTCAAAAGTGGTTGTTTTTATATTGTTTTTATGACAGAAATTTTGTTGGGGTTGCTAAAGGAAAACGAAAAAGCTTTAAAGAAAAACAACAATCGAGAAGTATCATTGGGCATTTGGCATTTGGAAGTTGGTCATTGGGCATCGTTTCCTTATTCTGAAATGCCGATCCGCATAAGACAATGGTTTTTCACTCATGAAATGGTTACGCTATGCAGACTGCATAGCATTTAAACATGATTTACTATAGTAAATAGCACAAAATGAAGGACGTATGGTCAATAATTATGCAGTGTGGAGCACATCGTAGACCAAGACTACTTTATATTGTTGTAATTTTACTAGGCATAGCAGCTTTGGTGTTGTTTTTACGACGCAATGCTAAGCAGGAAAATATGCTGGCAGAAAAACATGAACTAGAGGAAAGCATTGATTCACAAGTTATTGCTAATAATATTCCATTACCTATACCATCATTTGAACCATGTAGGATGCATACTAATGATTGCTTTAATATATATCGGTGCCGGTACAACAAGGAGAACAAAATAAGCGTCTACATTTATCGATTTACAAACTATTTTGATGAGCAAGGCTTGGAGATATCGCCGTCATTTTCAAAAGAATTTTATGAACTTGTCACAGCTATTAGGGAAAGTGTGTACTTTACAACTAGCATGGAGAGGGCATGTATTATTATACCGTCTCTTGATACTTTGAATCAGAAAAGGATCAACATTCAAAATGCTGGGCGAATATTAAGCAGCTTATCTAGGTAAGATAAAAATGATTTTTAACTGAATTATGATTTTACTGAAAATTCTTACATCTCATCTCTCTTTTACTTAGCTGGAAACAACATGGTGGCAGAAATCATCTTATTTTCAACATGATTCCTGGTCAGAATCCTGACTTTAACACATCTCTTGATGTGCACACTGACAGAGCTATTATAGCTGGTGGAGGATTTAACTCCAGAACATATCGTGTTGGCTTTGATGTCAGTATTCCTGTGTTTAACTCATTAACACAGCTTGCTTTTCAAGATCAAAACTTCCAGTAAGTATTGTTTGTTTGGCTTGTTTTGAAGTATAATTGCTTGACTCATCCTTACCTTATTTCTATAGAATACCAAAAAAGAAATGGTTTTTACTCTCTACTCAAGTGAATTATGATAAAGACATCAGATCTGCACTTGAGAAAATTGCTGGCTCAATGGCCGATGTTTTAATTTTAAATCATTGTACAAAAGACAATCAGATATATTCACGATGTAATGGAGATATTGTGCACGTATATCCACATATATTACAGGTACCATGACTATGTAATGATTGTTGATGGTTAAAACTACTTTGTGTTTAATGTCATTGTTGACTCACCGAGTTGCTTGATTGTATCTTTATATTACTAACTATAATTGGTTTATAGACTATAATAAAATTTTAAGTTTCACTATTCAAGACACCAAAAGTCAGTTTAGTTTCTTAAGATTCTTATTACTATTTTTTTTGCAGTCAGCCTCATTCTGCTTAGTTTTCCGTGGCATGAGATTGGGTCAGTCTTCTTTGTTGGACGTTTTAATGACGGTCAGTCGGTGATTAAACTACAAACATTTGTTTAGCCCTGTGGAACTACAGCATCATCATTGAAATATGCGTATCTTATGTTCATTCCAGGGTTGTATTCCAGTTATTGTTGCTGATAACTATGTTCTACCATTTTCAGAAGTGATTGATTGGTCCAGGTGGGTTGTTAGTTATCTACAACGTTGTCTTTATATGGGACCAACTCAACTCCGGTCTATAACTGTTATGTAAGTGTCTCTGAGTTATAGCTACACATTGACGAGCAAAGTAGCAATACCGTAATTATTCGAATAAACGCTGCGGCGTTTATTAAATTTTTGACGTTTCAGGTGCGGCGTTTATTTGAGGGCGGTGTCTATTCGAGGGCGGCGTTTATTGCAAATTTGGTAACAACTGTCTATTTATTATTTAACTAACAGCTGAACAACAGGGCAATACTGGGTCTTTCACTGCTTAGGTATGACTACTTCGAATTGCCGCCGAATGGATTAAAAAAGTGCGGCGTTTATTCGAGAGTGGCGTTTAATAATGTTTTTGCTTCTCACTGCGGCGTTTATTTGAGGGCGGTGTTTATTCGAGGGAGGCGTTTATTCGAATAAATACGGTATATTGTTAACCAACAAAACATTCATCCAGTCCAAGAACATTCCAGAACAACTTTGCTCATAATGATTTGACTCTACTTGGAGAAAATCCTAGCAAAATATACTTTTTATGTTCAGGGCTGCAGTTTTAATACGTGAAGAGCAAATTACGAATGTTTATAAAATTTTGAAGACGTACACTCCCCAAGAAATAACTGATATGAAGAAGCAGGTTCGCCAAATTGCTAAAACTTTTTTGTGAACACAGAATTTTTCAAAATTTGCATTTGTGTCTTAAACTATCCCAAATTGCCCTACACATTATCAATCAATTTGTAGGCCCAAAAATCTCATTTTCTGGTCATAAAAACATATGTTATAAATTTCGAAAATTTTGTGTTATATTCATATGGGTCCACTACACCAAAATTTTTAAATTTTCCAATTCTGTCCCAAACCACCGCAAATTTAGCCCAGGCGTAAAAATCAATATATTTGTTCAAAAAAGTCATTTTGAGATCATGAAAACATGTTTTAAAAAATTTGAAAATTTTACAATTCTTTGCCAAGATTGGGCTTCGGAGCCATTGTTATCCCCTCCATTGGATTCCTCATTAAAATTTGGCAAATGTCTCTTTCTATCACTCTAAATCTTATATTTGCAATCTCTATGGACCGTTAGCTTTCCATTAATACCAAATGAAAGAGGATGTAAGACGACTCACAATGAAAGATTACAGCTTGTAGATATTTCAAGAAGTTGAAATTTTCCCCCTCGCTCTTTCACCAAAATTTTCAAAACTTCCATTCCTGCCACAAACCGTTTCAAATTCAGCGCAGGCATTAAAATTCAACAAATTTGTACAAAAAAGTCAATTTGAGACCACAGAAATATTTTTTGAAAATTTTGAAAATTTTGCGATTTTGCGGCCAGATTGGGCTTTGGAGCCTCTTTCTATCACTATAAATTTTATATTTTCAATTTTTATCGACCGTTAGCTTTTTATTAATACTAAATGAAGATAGATATATACCGATTCAGGTTATTTAAGAAACAGAAATGCTTTGTGTTTGTAGGTGGCGTTTTTGTGGACGAATTATTTCTGTTCAATGAAAAAAATTGCTCTGACGACAATCAAGATTATCAATGACAGAGTCTTTCCAAATGCTGCTTGGTTTTATGAAGTACGTCAATGCGAAAGAATAGTCATACGTATAGCCAACTCATGTACCTACAGATAACTCAGTGAAACACATGCGCAGTGCGATAAAGACTGTTTTCTTTCTATTTAAACGCGTTTTTCATCAGTGCTTAGACACATGTAGAAGTTTAGAATACAATAAAGATACCACTGCTGTGTCATAAGAGTTCTTACTTGTTGTTTAGGATTGGAACACTCCCAATTTACCATCCTCTGGCTATACAAAGGTATATTACTAAAGGCCATTTTCCGCTACGGTCGTTTTATTCACGCGGGCGGAGCGCACAGTTTTGAACATGCTCTGTTATTGTCTGTAAGCACTTGGTCAAGCGTGCACGCCAGTAAAATTAGAACTAATCCAAATTTTCCGCGTGGACGGGAGATCAAAAGCGGACAATCAACAATAGAGCATGTTCAAAACTGTGCGCTCCGCCCGCGCGGCCAAAACGGTCGTTGTGGAAAAAGGCCTTAGGTGCGAAAATTAGAATATACACGGTTTATCGCTGACATGCAGACTGTATTAAGTAACATGTTCATCCAATCCGAGCGTCTGTGACGCAGTGTAACTGATTGACAAGATTTCATTATTTGAAATCTTTTTACAGAACATAGTCCATCCACCATTTCTCATTCCTCTGATATCACCCAAGAAAAAAGGTTTTACAGCCGTAGTTTTGGCGTACGATCGTATTCCGATGTTGTTTCGGGTTTTGAAACAAGTTAGCCGCGCTCCGAGTCTTACTAAGGTCAGTTACTAAAGAGCTTTGGCCAAATCTTGAAATCATATCTTCAATGGCCTTGTTTTCATCGTGTTTTATTAATACCAAACCGTACGTATTTTAAACTTGATTGCAATATTTTCACGCATTGTCTTCTACAGTGGCGGACACTTCACAAAATATTGGGGGGGCCCGAAGCCAATTTTGAGCATGTATGCTGACAGAAAAATTGCGGCAAAATTTGTGTTTGTTAATTTACATGTATACTGTGTCATCTGAGTGTAAATATAATAACAGAATTCAAATATTAGTACGGCAACTTCATCAAATGACTGTAATTTTGTCATTTGGTACATTTTTTCAAAATTATTGGAGGGGCTCGAGCCCCCCTTGCCCCCCCCCCTCTAGTGTCCGCCACTGGTTTTCCTCTTTTTTTCTCTTTGTCTGATATAATTAGATACATAGATATATTTGTGTAAATATAGATAATTATACATAGTCTAATATAGATTTAAATGGAACGTATTTTGTAAATGTTTCTGCTGCATTCATGTTATGCTGTTGTAATTCTAATGCTAAGGACAGCAATAAAATGGTATTAATTATAATATCTGTAATTTTTGAACTATATTTTTTTAACTAGATTGTCGTTGTTTGGAATAATATCAACAAGCGACCCCCTCAAGGTATGTACATTACAGTACATTCGTGTACAAGTACAGGTAATAAGTGTTGCGAAATATTATCCTGAAGCTAAGTATATGGTGATCTAAAAGTCGTCAAAGTATAAAAGTGTTCCTATATTTCGTAGTTTCTGAATGGCCAAGGCTTACAAAACCTGTGGAAGTAATTGAGACTAAAGCCAACAAGCTTACCAACAGGTAAGCATAGTGAGGACTTTGTTTGAATATTTCGTCTGAAAAAAATATTTCATTGCATGTTTTTACGTTTCAGATTTTTTCCATACACTGAAATTGAAACAGAAGCAATATTTTCACTAGACGATGACATTGATATGCTAACATCTGATGAAATAGAATTCGCTTTTCAGGTTGTTTTATTATTTTTCAATTTGTTTTTTTTACATGTATGCATTTACCAATGGACAATTCCCATGATAGACTAAATTTCAATCCAGGCAAAAAGAAGTAAATTAATCTACGCAGCTAGAAAGAAGTCAAAGAATATATTAAATATATAGTAAAATGGCAAAGTTTGGTCGCAAAAGGTCGTAAATGCGGGGAAAATAGCCTTGCTAAATTTGCAAATTTAGTATATTTTTCTATTACGCACTGAAATTGTAACCATTTTCGGGTCATTTTTGCGTCAAATATGGTAACAATTTTCGCGCGTCATAGATATATATACTAAATTTGCAAACTTCGCAGGGCTCTTTTTCGCGTATTTTCCAACCTTTCGCCACTAAACTTTGCAGTTTTACTACATGAAGTTACTTCTTTTTGCATGGATCGAAATTCAGTTTATAATGGGAATTGTCCCTTCTTGTTTTGGTGTCAGGTCTGGTCAGAATTTCCAGACAGAATAGTAGGATTCCCAGGTCGTGTTCACACATCTGAAAATGGAACTAATCACCTAAAATATGAATCAGAATGGTTAAACAATGTTTCTATGGTTCTTACCGGCGCTGCTTTTCATAACAAGGTAACGTATAATATTATCCTGAACTATTACTAGTTGTATTACACCCTACTTTGTTATTTTATTCTTTGTAGTTTTACAATCATTTGTTCACGTACATCATGCCTGCACGAATCCGAAAGTGGATTGATCAACATATGAATTGTGAAGACATCGTCATGAATTTTCTCGTCGCGAACCACACGGGGAAAGCCCCGATAAAGGTAGGGTGTGTACAAGGGAAGTATTAGAGCCGTTATCATGCCTTTTTGGTATATAGTCCATTTAAGTAAAATCCCTGACCTAAGTAGTTCAATCCATTAAAATGACGTGTTTTCACGACAGGATCAATCACAAGTCGTCGCTAAATTACTCATAATCAATACAAATGTCTATATATCCATAAAGAAGTTTTTGCATAAGAAGATGTAAAACATTTTGTCTTTAAATAGCGCAATTGTTCTGAATGCATAAAATCTCTGACCTGTGCAAGTTCACGTATCTTATGTAGGTCACTCCCCGAAAGAGATTCAAATGTCCAGAATGTGCGAACGGCGATGCCCTGGGTGCTAATCAAATACACTTCATGGAACGATCTGCATGCATTCAAGAATGCGTGAGGTTTTTTGGAAATCTTCCTTTGAGAACAGCCGAGTTCCGCGCAGATCCTGTCTTGCATCAGGAGGATATACCTGCCCGGGTGAAAAAATTTAAAAATATCGGTACGATATAGACGCTGTTCTGTGGCCGTGAACTAATATGACGCGACTTCTGCATCTCTGTGATTGCATCGCCCACTCTAGACATCTCATGCGATGAGTCTTTATCGAGACGCAACAGCTCCCACGTGGCGAAGCTGCAGCACAAAGCACGATGTTTTCATTAAAGCGAAAACACTGGAATGCTTTATGAAACTATTTCTGCGCAGCAAAACTATTTATGTTTGGGAATTTTTGGGCTAGACTGTTTTTAATTATGTATAGTCCCAGTTTAGTTCACTAAAGTCGCCGGCGTTAAATAGATTGTAGTCATGCAGTTAAATATATCATTGTAGCTAAGTAGCTTTAACTATGTCCATGTGTTAATTATGCTTAATAATGTAAAAATAATGCGACTACTATGATGCGCCACACTTGGTATCTGTATATCTACAAATCAATTCGAAATATTTTTGTTTTTCAAAAACTTATTCGTTGCAGCTTTGTCAATCTTCGTAGCTTGGCGATTTCCCGTCGTTTTGTTTTATTCAAACCTGGGTGTCGGCCTATTGAAAACCAACTTCCCATGTGACTGGAAGGGTTACTGTTATTAAAATTGATTAAATAATAATAATAATAATAGTAATAATAATAATTGTTGTTGATCTGCTCAAAAATAGGTTCAGCATTGCATTGCCAGTTGCCATGGCTCGCGACTGCCTACGTAAACATCAAACAAATCAATGCCTTGACTCATTAATTATGCTTCTGCACAGTCCAGAATTTGAGAGCAAGTAAAAATGTACATCTTCAGTGTTGATTTTCATAGTTTTATTAAATAATTTACTTTACAACTAATGATAATTACATTATATTTCAATATCTATAATATATATATATATGTATATATAAAATTGTACATCTTATTACTATGAACAGTATATTACAACGATATATGTTGTGATAAAAACATATAATTTATTGCTCCAGGGAACATTAGCTTGAAAACCAAAATGAATTAGAAAGCCTGCAGAGATTTTGCTCAATTTGACATTGCTTATTCTGTCAAGTAAAGGCGGCTCATTTCTTTCAGATAAACTTCTAGTAATTGACAGCAAATGACCCTAAAAATACTCTTATATTGTTGACTAATTCATGTTTTACGTAAAGTATCCATTACTCGTAAATAATGACTGTTTAAATGGCCTAGTGTTTGATATTGATATAGTTAACTACACTTAACGTATTTTCATTCATTTTGGTTTCGTATATCCATTACAAAGTAACGTTGTGGTAGAATACCACTCGCAATTTCCTAGTGTGTTTTTTTGGCCAAGAAATCATTACCTCAAGGCATTGTGATATGATTAATTCAAATCGACGCAAATTCAATCTAAAAATACGTTACGTAATCTTTATCATCTTGTAAACGGTCTTATTGCCAGTCTGATCGCTTTTTAATAGCTTCAAATCCTAATGGCAATTTTCCGGTTGTTTACAAAATAACAACTTATTCTCTGATATTTCATTGTCCAAGTCCCCCAATTTAAATTGTTTACGAGATAGCTTGGGATTGTTCCGCATTGTTGTGCGATGTTTCAATTGATGTTTCATTTGTTATTTTTTGCAAATGATTGTCCTAAGTTTTCTTTGCCAAAATTTTCACCCTCGTGTGTTCCACGTAGGAGTTTATTGTGGCTTCATCAAGTATTAAGAATCCAATATTTTCTGGTCGACTCTTACTGTTTCAAGTTCAAGTCTATTTTTATATAGGTGTTGAGATTCATTTTCCACGAATGTGCAGCTGCCATAAGCAGAGATCTTTCGATCTTCGTGATCTTTCGCCGGCTACTCCGAGCACCAGGATTTGAGAGAGTCGTGACGTCGCTGTTTCACTAAGCTTCGCCTGTTCACGAGAAAAAAAAGACATCATGAGATTTTGAAATTTTGGCATTAAGTATCTGTTATAGCGTTATAGTTTATCTATTCTCAGCTTGTCATGGTGCGGCTAGCACTTGAAGAGACTGACAAAAGCTTATCCGCCCGAGTACGTCCCATAATAACATGACGTTATCATAATCCAATGTGACGCAATGTTGTACATGCGCATTTCTAGGCAGCGTAGTACGTGACTCACCATTCATTCCAGGGACTCGGACATTTTGAATATTCTTATTCAGCATAGCTTTTAGTTTATTATTTCTGTCGTGGTTCTTTCGTGTGTTGGGGTCGGGTTGACAACGACGACATTGCACTCTAGGTCTTCGTTTTCTTGTTGTAAATGAGCGAATAGTTGGTGCAATGAATGTAAGTCCTTCAGTTTCTGGCGTGAAACAAACCAAAATGGTTGATACGAAAACAAGCAGCAGAATCAAAGTTGAACTCTTCATACTGATGTATAAATATATCTCGAGTAACAGTCCAAAGATGTTCTTCAAAGTTTAGTGCAGCAGCTCTTCTGTTCACTGTATGAGTGGTAGTTTGCCTTTGAATCAGTCTAGCTAGCACCGGCTTTTATAGGGCTCTGCTCTATACCGCGATGCGTTGCGCGCACGCTGTATCATTGGCGAGATCTAAATTCGTAGCGCATGTCAACGAGATGCCGCGACGCAAATTCCAATTTAGAATTTTTTCCGACAATAAGTTGCTAAATATAAATCGAGCGTGCTCGTTCGCTTTTAGAATTTTATCGAAGGATAACTAGATGTTATGTTTGTTGGCTTGTAATTGTTTGAATCTGACTAGAATTTAATTCAAGTGAATTGCTTTTTTTGTGCGAACGTGCCGTGAATCGAAAAGGCATATTCTGTTGGCCAGCTTTTGACTAGTCAATTGTTTCGTGGCGTTTTCCTTTGTTTCCGAGGCGTCAGCTTACTCTAGTGCTCACGAAACAAAAAGATTCGCTGCGTTTTGCAGCGATTGAAGGAGAAAACGAACTTTATTTTGTTATTTTGCTGTATATAGACTGGTTATATAATATGACTCAGAGCCTTTGCTGCTAAATATAACGTGCGTTTCATTTAATTTGAGCTTTGGGGCTAAACGATCGCTGTGAAAAGATAAGGAATATTAGCTTCTGTATCTTAACTTGCTATATTTCTATCCTTGCTTGCAAATATACCGCCTCGAATGAAAATCAAAACAGCATGGTAAAATTTTGCAATAAAAATCTCCCAAAGTTTATTGCAGTTTGTCCGTTAAACATATTAGTAACTTTTTTAGTACTAAAGTGTAGGAGGAAGTAAGTTCAGGTGCCAAAGTAGATTGTCATAATTTGAAACTGAGGCAGTTCACTGGAATGCAACATAATGCTTTCATTTATTTCATCAGCCCTCTGGGACATATATGAAGTTGTCTGTCTATACCGTTGTCTAGAAAATACGTGTGCGGTCCATTAAAGTATATCTTTTAAGACTTCCATTGCACAGCCGAAATTCTCGGTACAGACATCTCGCTAATGCCTTTTAAAATTACATGCCATTGTATGAAGCAGATACCTCTTTAATACGGGCACCTCTTATATGAAGTTTTTAACTGTGAGATCCCGATAAACTCACTTTAGAGCAAGGTGCAAGGTGTTTATTTGCAGAGGAGGTGTCCATAATAAAGAGATGACCTTATTTAAGTAACACTGCAATACGTACACGTCTTTAATACGAACACGTCTCTAACGTACGTGGACACCACCTCTCTAATTTGAACAGCTCTCAAACTGATCTATCTTACTCAACTGTAAATACGTAATAGGAAGCAGAGTCAAAATAAGTTAATTTCTCTGAGAAAATTGCAAAAGCATTACGTAATTATCATTTGATCAACAGTGCAAGCATAAACACCAAGTGTTAGTCAACAAAATTGTCAAATTATCCCTTGTAGTTTCCTTTCAATCTTTCGTTTTGCCGACTCTGTTATGCAAACAGCATAATTAGCATAATACAATTAAGCAACATTGTTGAATATAAAATGGGTTTTTTTAAACTTCTACACCACGCAAATCTTTCTGTCTTGTTTTTAAAAAACTAGTATGATAGTATATTTATACATGGCTACTTTAAAACATGGTATGAAAAGCGTTTCCTGTTAGTTGTATGTAGCATTGATATGGAATTTTTCATGTTGTTGATATGTACTTCAAACTTGTTGATCAGGACTTTTAAGGCCACATGGAATCGTTCAAGAGATCTGGGAGTCTTACAGACGTTTTGGTTAAGGACTTAAGTTATTAAACCTGCTACGTTAATTTGTTTCGTTCTGCTTCGTTAGTTTTTTTTACGATATACACCTATTACAGCTAACCCTGTTAATGACGTTTTAGCCAATCAGACAGAGTAGTTTTAATTGACATCTCCATGGCCAGAATGAAACGGAACATTTGCCTATATTTGAACATACCAGATAGTTTTCTTTAGTGTTTTCAAAGAATATATAGTGTATTAGTATATGCACGGTAAAAAATGAGTTGGCCTGGAAACTAAGCAAATTTTACGAAAACAAGACATATATCTGTGAATTCAATTCCATAATATTATAATGATTATTTCATCACAGAGACGAGTGATGCGAACCATTATCAATTAATTAGAAATTGCTTCAAGAGTTGCAATCAGATTTTGACATGAAAAGAACAAATGCTTTTTAATTGAACATGTGATTCAATTTACTACACAAATTGAAACCATTTTTTGAAAAGATCGTATCTAAATTCCAGTCTCCTAGAGTTATATGCATTTTTTTTACACTGAACAAAAATAACTAAGAGTAGCAGTTTTCTAATCAAAATCTATATTTTCGTGGTCTACGTGTTTCTGCTATATCATGCATTCAAACTTGTGCGTAAAAAAGACCGACTTTTGGATAGCAATGACTTCAGTACAAGGAGGGACAGTAGTGACTGCTACTTAGAGGTGCAACGTGTCCTCGTATTTTTATGCAAAACATGCAATTTGCTGGCTGCCACCAGCCACTTCAGCGTGCTTATTGGTGGCCAGAATATGTAGTTTATTGCAGGCTGCGAAACATGCGTAATGCGACTTGCGCGAGGACTAAAACTTCAAAACTTCCCACGTAAGTTAGACTACAGCCTGGCACACACTAGAGCTAAGTGCTTAAGCCTTGTCTACACGAGCAAATAATATGTGACAATTTTTCTTTGTCACATGAAAGCTAGCACTCCAGCTTTTCGGCAAATGCATATGCCACACAAAAATTGCTCAATTTTGCTCGTCTACACGAGCCAAAAAAATTGTCACGCAGAAGTTGTCACATTTTATTTGCTCGTGTAGACGGGGCTTTAGCAAAATAATGTCATTGGTAGCTGTTGGCGTAAGTTTTCAGTCACTCGTGACGTGTAATAAAAACACGAGTGACTGAAAACTTACAAAAGTTCACCGCACACTAGAGTTTTCTTACGTCAACAGCTACGTATGACACTTTGCTATAAGCACGTAGCTCTTGTGTGCGCCGGGCTTAATGTCCCTCTTTATACTGTGACAATGACTGTTTCTACTGTACATAAAATAAGTCGACATATAATTGCATTATAAAATATAGTATCTAGTGGCTGTCTATTGTTGTACAACATTAGCGAACAAAGCACATTGTCCGCTGTAAAGACGTTTCCAGAGTTTTTAATTACAGCTCATTTTAGGAGGTTTTAATTAAGTCCTACAGGATAGCAGACAGTATCTTGATTTAGACCATGTTTAATTAGAACAATGATATCATATAGGATTTTTAAACTCCTTTTCATAGAGATCTACCAAAACTAGTTCAGAGCTCAACCTACGGAATAATATGCGCCATGTGCGATGGTCATGCAAATTTGAAATTGTTTGTAACCTTTACGTTTAGTTGAAAGTTTAAAGCTTCACGTCGCTCTTTTCATATGGCGGACCTAATGCAAATGAACTCCAGCAAAAACGTTACGGCCATTTTCCACTGCGGCCTTTTGCTTCGCGATGGGCGGAGTGCGCAGGTTTGAACATGCAATTATCAACTTTCTCTGCGTGTACGCGAGATCAAGAGCGGACAATCAACAGCAGAGCATGCTTAAAACTATGTGCTCCGCCCGCGCGGGCAAAGCGGCCGTAATGATGGCCTTCAAGTCATTTGTATTAGGTTCGGCCCATGTCAAGAGCGACGTTTGACCTATAGACCTAAGTTTCATAATATGAAACCCAATTTTGAATTATATACTGGAGTTTTTAAGGCTCAAAATTTATAGAACTATTTGAAAAATTCACGTTGCATAAACCTGCACTGACAACACTGTTTCAACATATGATTACATTTAAAGTTTTTTGTGTGTACATATTTTATTTAGCATGTACAGACTAAATTGGGCGCGCACTTTAATTCAAAACACAGGGTGCTAATCTTATGTCGTCTTATCGATGCTATATTTTAAGCTAAACTAAAGGTATTTTTGGGTTAACCTACTGCTTTTATGCAGAAATAGAGTTTTGGTCAGTGTGGATACACACAGGCAGTAAATCTTCATTCTTGAAAAGTTTTTTGCTTGTGAAAAGTCATTTATTAGAGAAAATCGAAGCTATAAACTTTTCTAGATTTATCAGTTTTCGTTGTGGTAAATTCATTTAAATAACTACTTCTTGCGTTACTAAAATATAAGATGACTTAATCCTCGCTCCTATTAAGAGCAATTTCTGCTCAGCATGTGTCCAGCGACTATAATTTTCTAATATTTACTGTTGCCATATATTATGCAATATTCAAAAGCAAATTACACGTATAGAAATTTTTATGGGAAATAAACGCACTTGTTGTTAGATTTCAAACGTCATTTTCTTGGCACATATGCCTCACTATGGTAAATAAATTGAAAAATATAAGATTTTCAAATGAGATTAGGGATAGTACAGTATGCTTGTAGCATAAAACAAACTTCATAAAACTCAAATATATTCTGATATTCATGAATATCAGAGAAAACTGAAACAGCGTTAATACTGAAAAGTCAACATATGTCAAATATAGCTATAGCTATATTAAAGGATTATTATTATTATTGAACTTTATTTAAACACAGTACTACTTCACAGTAGTATGTATATATGTAGAAAAAGAGGAGGGAAATGATGTGATCTTCCAATAGGATGTGTGTTTAACTATGGTGTAATATGCACTATTTACAGCAAACATATAAAATATTTAATTACACATATTACTTAATGACAACGTGATGTACTAAAATATTACTTACTAATATATTAATCAGTATTAAAATACTCTCAGATGTAGATCCTGAGTTTAGATTTAAAAAATATTACGACTTTCTGAAGTCTTGATTCACTAGGCAGATTATTCCAGGTCACTGCACCTCTATGACTAAATGCCTTTTTCAAGCAGTTTGTATTAGGCTTTGGTGGTTGGAAATCATATTTGGCTTGTCTCGTGTTATATTCACGAATCTCATTCGGATAACGGTAAACATGAAGATGCGAAAATGCGGATGTAATTTAAGAAATTATACGATTCTATTTCATGTTGTTTGTTATACTAGACCAACCTAGCTGCCTTTAGGTAGAATTTTAGGAAAATATTTTGGGCATATAGTCTCTTGGAGTGATCCTCTTGCTCTTCGTAGGAGGTTCGCGTGGGTACGATTGACGCAGATCATGTCGATCGAAATCGAATTGTTTTTATTGTAACTATTTCTTAATCACGTATCGAAATACAAAATATTTTGTACGCTTGTTCGTTAAAATATAAGAATCTGGGATTATTGTTTGGTTAGAACGTTTATAACAAACATTATATCATTAATTTACTACTTTTTCTGCAATTAGAAGCATCCATAGTGTCGTTCTATTCACGCTGCAGTAATCACGTGAATTCAAATCGGGAATAATCTATTTACACTGGATAAACACACTGATGATGCAAATCACAACGATTTTTTACTACTACAGATGTTTTTTAATCGTTTTCGATATTCTGCAACGCTGTTGTTTTTTTTTTACACCGATGTCATCTCTGCGGGCGACCGATGCCGCATTAGATGTAAAAATAGAGAAGTTATCATCAGCGCCCTAGTGTTCACTAGTGCCAACGCCATCCACCAAACATATAAATTGACATCCGATATGATCATTTTTAGTCACTTCAGCTTGGCTTCAAAACTAATAAGGTATATTGTAGCAAGAAATATGACTGAAAGTTGCAAGTGTGCTTTGGCAATTCTATTACTTGTCCTCTTGGCATGTTTTGTACATCATTCGGAGGCAATTTATGGTGTCTTGACACCTCAAGAAGGAAAAAGACGCTTCGAGAGTAATCAGTTGAATCGGAAGATGGCAGTGCTCAGGGCTATAAAACATAAATTGTACAGAAATCATGAAATGACTACAAAAACGGTATGAAGGGTAATTTGTTTTCACTTTCTTGAGTTTGCAATAATTTATTTAGGATATTGGGTGTATTACTTGTATTAAGCACTTTTCAAATATCAATGAGAAATTTTACATTTGGAGCACTATCTCTTTTAAACACTAGCTAATTTTCCTTTCTTCTCTTATATGTATGAACAGGCTATGAACGAATTGGGACCTTCAAATTACATTGAAAGACCGCTTTTACCTGAAGAGAGAACAGAATTTGAAAATAAATATTGAAACAAAATAATACCGGCGGACATTATTCTAATTGAATCAATTAATAAGAATGTAGAAGATAATATAACAAGCAGATCTTGATCTTTTGTGTTTTCTGTTTTGTTAGTCGTAAGAGCCTTTACTGCAATGCAAAAAAGTTAGTGGAAAATTGTTAGTTTCCATGTTATAGGACGTACGCCATGCATTACGCAGAATATTGTCTTGACAAATCGTTACACCAGTTTCAAGAATTCAGAACTGCCCGTAAAATGAAGGAGCCCGTATTATTTATCCAACGTATTAAAAACTTAATATTAATTTTTCTGGATAGAGCTTAGATTTATAAATCCAAAAGTCTTTTCCCTGTGCTTTCACGATACATAGAACGGAAGATAGGCCGTCGCAAAGTTTTTCGTCCATTTGGTGGAGGACAAAAGACTGTAACGCGCGTGTGCACGTGGATAAATTATCATTAAGTGGAAACACACAGAATTTCAGACACCAGCATGCTTTAACATCAAAACATTGTTTTGGAGAGGAGATTTCAAATTTAAAATCAATATTTTATAATTTTTTAATGTTTCCTGGCTTTTTAACGGATAGAAGTTAAAATTGGTTGCATCGATCGACGGCTTAAAGTATCAGGTTAGCGATCGTATTAAATGTTAGCCGAGTTTATGTCATAATTTGTTTGATGTAGTGATGTGTATGAAGTAAACATAAGTAGTTTACAATACTGCACTTTTAGCAACAGTGTCCACTTGTGAAATATAGAATGGCTTATCGAAGCAAGACTGAGAGAGGCCAGAAAGCGGAACAGAGATTATTGGCCGATCCGTACGACACCGAATCATGGAATGTTCTTTTACGAGAGGCACAGGTTTGCTTCATATGCATGCCAATGTTCCCCAGTGCACTCGGATTCAAATATTTTGTGATTGTTCTTCTCAATCTAAATTCTAGTCGTTACCGATTACAAGTGCAAGAATGCTTTATGAAAGACTAGTCGACCGTTTTCCAACGTGCGGTCGTTACTGGAGGCTGTATATCGAACAGGAGGTACTCTTGACACACCACACTTTTTTGTTCCTATACAGTTACTATTTTTTTACCAACGGTCACACTAGCATTACATAATGCTAAATTGTCCAAACCATTTTTGCAGGATTGACTTTTAGCGTTTGGTTCAGTTCTCAAATGGTGCAGCAAATGCTATCAAGCTGTGTAGCCGTATAAACGTGCAAATCTTTCTATCACTCATATGCATGCACAAATGCTAGTAGCCATATCCTACTATAGTTTTGTTTATTTGTATATAAGATCAACAAAAATGTCTTCAAATTTAGTCCAGTGTGGTTAATGTGTTGTGTTCTCTTTTGTCTACTATATGAATTGAATAATTTTGTGGTGTGGAGATATTTTCTGTATCTTTTAGGCGTACATATATTACTGCAGTTGAATCTCTCAAATACAGACTCCTCTTTACTGCATACACCTCTCTAATGTGAAAACCTCTAATTATACAGATGCCTATTTGACGTGGTTACCTTTAATCCAGACACCTCTCTCTCCCTCTCTCTAATGCAAGCACCTATTTCTAATGGGGGCAACTCTATCTAATGGGAACATCTTTATCTGATGCGAGGAATTTTCTTGAATGTGGGAACCTCTCTCTATTGCGAACAATTCTTTGTAATACGGGCGCCCATCTCTAAATGGGCATCTCGCTAATACAGATATTTGACTTTGCCTTCCAATGATATCTGAATTAGAGAGATTGTGTTCCTCTCATTGTATGTGATTGCTTTGAATGATTGACTAACCATATGTCAATTGCAAACTTGTACACGGTGAATTGTTATGCAAGACAAGTAGTTAGAAAAGAGCTGATTCTGGCCCTGGCCAGAATCAGCTCTTTTCTAACTACTAAGACAGACAAGTCATTGTCAGTTTTAAATGTGATTGCTATTTTACGCTGTGTTCTTGTAGATGAAAAGCAAAAATTACGATAAAATTGAACAGGTCAGTGTTAGTTTAATCAAGGTTTCCTACTGTAGTAACACTGGATCAATGAGAGATCACTCTCGCTGGATCTCAAAGAGGAACAGTTTAGAACTTATAGAACTATCCAGTACGAGTATAGCTAGTTTAGTTTAGGTTCTTTCTGTAGTAGCACTGGATCAATAAGAGATAAATCTTACTGGATCTCTAGGAAGAACAATTGAGAACTAATTGAACTATCCACTATAAATATAGTTAGTATAGTTTAGGTTTCATCCTGTAATAACGCTGGATCAATAAGAGATGACTCTTACTGGATCTCTATGAAGAACTGTTTAGAACTGATAGAACTATCCACTATAAATATACTTATTTTAGTTTTAGACTTCCTTCTGTAGTAACACTGGATTAGTAAGAGATGATTCTTACT
>JAOBYK011253081.1:2159-24526 GCA_025434845.1 Phenganax subtilis | reverse complement strand
TCCACTATAAATATACTTATTTTAGTTTTAGACTTCCTTCTGTAGTAACACTGGATTAGTAAGAGATGATTCTTACTGGATCTCTAGGAAGAACTGTTTAGAACTGATAGAAGTATCTTAAATTTTGGTAGTTATTCCAAAGATGTTTAATGAAAGTTCTTAATGTTGACTTATGGAAATCCTATCTTCATTACGTCAAAGAAACCAAGGGTTCCTTGCCATCTTTTAGGTATTAATTTGCGTTCATTTTGTGCATAGGTTCAAACCTGTTTTTCACTTTTGCCGTAACTCAGCGAAACGTAGCAATAGTCTTTAGGAGATCAAAATTATTAGAGTGGTTTAACCTTTCACGAAACAAAAAAAAAACGCTACGTTTCACTACGATACGGTGAAAAAGGGGCTTAATACTGTTCTTCATCATAGTACAAGGAAGTTTCATTCTCTTCAAGTATACTCGGTCTATTTCATCCAGGGATAAAATGACTCAAGCTTTTGAATTCGCTCTTGATAAAGTAGGATTGGACTTTAACTCTTATCAGGTATAACTTACTTTATAGAGCTCCACTGAATGAGGACCAAAAATCCAAAGTCCATTAGTTTTACGTTTTATTCCTCGCATTTTTTTTTAAAACAGATTTGGTCTGACTATATCACATTCTTGAAAGCTGGGTAAGAGTTTACTGTAGCTTTATAGGATTTTAATTCGTTCAGGGACAGCGTGCCGTAGTGCTGCTTCCTATCTTGTTATTCCGCCCTGTCTCAAGACCCGTTTACACAGGCGATTTTTGATGCGATTTTTCTCGCGTTGAACGATGTGAAAGAGTAGATAATTGGCGAGTACACTTGGTCGAAAAATTTTGCTAATGCACTCGCCAGTCAACCTACTCGATCACATACGCTAAGAGGAGAAAAGTCGCCCGTGTAAACGGGTCTTGAAGCAAGACGGTCGACATTCGTTTGCTATTGAATATTTTGTAATTTTTAGTGAGGCTAGTGGTTCGTTTGCTGAAAATCAAAAAATTATCACTCTTCGGAAAGTCTACCAAGTATGTTTGAAAATCAAACTTGTATATATAATCGATCGTTTAATGCTCTATTATTATACCATAGTTTTTTGCTGTTGATGCAAACTTTTCTTGGTAATATTGTAGTATTGTTTATTTTCAATGCGGTTTTATTATTTGAACATTTAGAGGGCTGTTTTCTCGCCAATAACTAACTTAGAAGCATTATGGAGGGAATACACGTCTTTTGAACAGGTAGTTGAACGATTTAACTCGTCAAGGAGAGACCTCTTTAGAATTGCTTTTTGAAGAGTTGAAAGTCTTGTAGTGGTATATTTTGTTGCATTTTAGAGTGTGAATAAAGTTTTAGGGAAGAAATTGATCGATGATAAAACACGAGACTATATGACGGCTAGACAGACTGCTAAGGTAGTATTCAGTTACGAGTTGCTTGACGCGTTGAGTTGCTTGCGTATGAACAAGAAAATGCTCTTGTTCCTAGGAATACGAAGCGATCACTAGGCACATTGTACGTGGAAATCCCTCAGTGCCCCCTCAAGGAACTCCGGCTGAGTTGAAACAGGTGCACTACTAGGATCTAGAGGGTTAAGTATGATGAAACATGTACATGGTGTGTCAATGTGTATTATCATTTATCAGCTTCAGTTGTGGAATAAATATCTTCTGTGGGAAAAAGGAAATCCTCTAAAAAGCAAAGATCATTCAGTCTTGACCAAACGAGGTGAAAAAGATATGGAGTAATATTAAAATATGGCATGTGTACACCAAGGTCAGGGATTGTACATATCTGAAATATTTGAGTCATGTGGAGGAGATTTGCGATATGCTGTATCTTGTGCGAAAATTTCTACGTGGATTTGCAAGTCGTCAAAAGTTTTACAACGGTACGAATTATTTCTCTTTTTTTCTATAGTGATGTACGCTTACGAGCAAGCATTGCTGGCTTTAGGATTTTATCCGAATATTTGGTATCAAGCAGCTTTGTATTTGGAAGAGTGGAGTAAGCAACTCCTTGAGGAAGGAGTGAGTAATAGATCAATAAATATAAAAGTAGTATGTTTTCCAAAGGTCAGGGATTGTACTGATATTTACATCGTATACATGTATTATTTCACAAAGAATCGTAATATACCTTCTCATATAAAGAACCTTCATCGTCATGAATGTTTAAGTGGGTAAAATTTCTAGAAACGACGTGAAGAGAATATTTACAACTGTTTGTATCGGTAATAGTATGGTTTCGAGTGAGCGTTTCAAAGACTATCAAAATTGCACTAGTCCGAAGGACGAATGCAATTTGAAGTCTTTGAAAAACTCACGAGTGTATGTTTTTCCAAATTGCACGAGAAAGCATGCTATTACTTAATAATATTATACATCAAAAATTCAACGTGAAGGATAAACTCTCTCGTACAAATTGCTTTGCGTAAAGGACATGCACGGAATATAATTTTCTGAACTGATTTTTTCTTCAGTTAAAAATGTTTTTTGAGCAAATTTAAGTAAATTTTGAAAAATTGCACTGAATTTCTCTTTTTGCACTGTATTTCCTAAAAATTGCATTGCTCTTAACCAATCAGAATCGAGAAATTTTTTACTTATGTTATTATTTTAAAAATCTTTTGTCGTTCTAGTACCAGAAAAATGGAAAAGCAATGGCGGACGAAGCCAGTGCTCTGTACGAGAGGGCGACTTCTGGTCAAATGAAAAATAACTTGATGCTTCATTTTGCTTGGGCTGATTTTCTTGAGGTAAGTTTAAAAGTCTAAATAAACCAACAAAAGAAAGAAGATTTCAGCCACTTTTGACTTTAGGTTGATTAGTTTTGTTTCTTAAAGCCTGTTTATATGAGAGGCGGGACGGGACGTTTTCCGGGACGGGCCGATGAACGGGATCCCGGCATGTAAATGTTTTTGTTTCGTATTTCGCCTTGTGTTTATATGTAAGCGGGACGTTTTTCGTCCCGTCCCGCCGCAAGCGAGACGTTTTTCTCCATATAAATGCTCCGTCCCGCCTGCCGGGACAATTTTGCATGTATAATTCTTTTCAAATTCATTCGTCCCGGATATTCCCGTGCGAAAACGTCCCGTGTGCAAAGCAATCATGTAAACGCGGGATGAATATCGTCCCGTCCAGCCTCCCCATATAAAGAGGCCCTTAGTCCACTTTATATGAATGAACGTTGTATGTCAGTGAAATGGATCGAATTAATCCAATTGTAGAGTTCTATGAAAGGTGATAAAGCCAAGGAAATATACGAGAAATTGTTAGACACTCCAGCAATTGATCCTACCCTGGTATGTATTCATGCCCGGATTTTGTGGGAGGTGCGCACTTCCCTAAGATCGTTTTGCACCTCCACTGGGATGTCTGGCACCTCCCTTGAAATTGAAAATTATCTATATCCCATTACCAAAAACATACAACAAATCCTAAATCCAAAATTACTGAAATAAATACACCTCCCCCCAAATCTTTGACACCTCCCCTCGTGTTTACATTAAAATCCGGCTTTGTATGTATGGGTTGCTTTCAATCATGTGATTGCGCGATTTTAGATGACGGGCAAGTATGTCAAAAATAGCCGTTAAATACTTTTTAGTTGACTTCAGCGACAATTTTAGACATAAAGCTTTGATCGCTTTTTAATTCATTGCAGTAAACGTTACTTGAATGGGAAAAATCGTCAACAAAATTGTTGACTTGCCTGTCATTTGGTTAAAAAATCACGTGATTGCAAACAAGCTATTGTTATAGATGCGTTTCAGTAAGCCTTGCAGGGCAGCGGATAGTGGTTCATTCAGCAGCACGGCGCAAATCAATTTTATGCTCGCCTGCATGATTTTCCCTTTACAACAAGACTATACTACTTGTATTATGAAAAGAATTAACATATTTCTTGTCTAATGTTGTTTATAGTGGAACAGAAACGTTTATTCACAAGGTCTTTCTCAATTTTCAGGTCTATATTCAGTATATGAAGTTTTCCAGAAGGTCTGAGGGCATTAAGGAAAGCCGAGGCATTTTTAAACGATCTCGTGAGGATAGTAGAAGCTCTTATCATGTGAGTGAAAATTTTTCATTTGTTCAGCTAAATAGTTTACTTGCCTAGAGCCCCGTTTACACTATACCGGTTTGCTATCGGAGCGGTTCAAATTTTACAACTATCAATGCTCTATAAAGATTTTTAATGGTAATGACACAAAGAAATACACAAAATCTCTCAGCCTAGTGAATATTTGCTGGCAATTATTGCTCCTTAACAGTAAACGAAGATATCCTGACGAGTGAATACGGTATAGTGTAAACGGGGCCTAGGTGCATAAATTTATTAAACCAGTTGAGCAGTTGTTAGTCTTCTTTTGAAATGTTTGTTTCAGGTGTTTGTCGCCGCTGCGTTGATGGAGTTTTATGTTACTAAAGTATGCTTGACCCATGGTTGACTAATGCAGTTGTTTTGTTTTTTTTTTGACAACCGCATGTACATTTTTTGAATAGTAATTATCTGTTTTTCGACTTTTTGAAAGGATAAAAACGTGTCAAGGAAAATTTTTGAATTGGGTTTGAAGGTATGGCTTTTTCTAAGAATATATATCGACGTTTCTTACTGAAAAGCAAAAACATTTTATATAAAGAAACTCGTGAAGAAGTCGCGCTGAATTTTTATAGCAATCTGCTTATCATTCTTTACATAATATCTTCGTTTTTCTTAGAAGTTTTCCGACGAACCAAAATATATTTTGGCGTATTTAGATTTTCTAATTCATTTGAACGGTTCGTGCTGAACTTAGTTTTGTTTTTCATTCAAATACACTCCGCAACAACATGTTGTTACATTAATAACTCGCTTT
This sequence comes from Phenganax subtilis, assembly GCA_025434845.1. NCBI lineage: Eukaryota > Metazoa > Cnidaria > Anthozoa > Malacalcyonacea > Clavulariidae > Phenganax > Phenganax subtilis. The sequence goes on along the minus strand of JAOBYK011253081.1, from coordinate 19,650 downwards.
GTTTTTCAACTAATTGTTCATTTTCTTTAGATGATAATAACACTAGAGTGTTTTTCGAACGAGTACTTAGTAATCTTCCAAGAGAAAAGTGCAGGTATTTCGCAATATTTATCTCATATTTTTTTACAAAAATAACACTTGATCGCATTGATTGTCAAAATATTTTCCACGCCAGTGAAATCTATTCAAAGTACTTAAACTTCGAGGCGAATTGTGGTGGGGACCTCACAAGTTATATGAGAGTCGAAAAAAGAAAGTTATCCATGTTTAAAGAGGTCAGGATGTATACATCAATCTTTTTCTTCGATGTTTTTACTATAGTTGAACCAACTTATCTGTCAACTTATCTTATCTTTTAGGAACTTGAAAGTCGTGAAAGTGTTTTGCTTGTTGATCGTTATAAGTATCTCGATTTATTTCCTTGTTCTACAGCAGAACTATCATTACTTGGTTATGATGTAAGTTAGTTTATTTTATATTCCAGTGGACGTTTAACCTTATAGACAAAATTTCAAAAAATTTTGAACTAGGAAAATCTTTTACCACAGCCTGAAAGAGCATCCTGAAGTTAGTAAAAATGCCAAGTTTGGATGCGAAATGTTGTAAAATAAGCAAAATATAGCCGTGCAAAGTTGGCAAGTTTGTATATTTTTCTATTACGCGCGGGAAATGGATACCGGCTTTTTCTCGAACGGGGTATCCATTTCCCGCGCGTAGAAAAATATACAAAATTTGCCAACTTTGCACGGCTATATTTTCCTTATTTTACGACACTTTGCATCCAAACTTGGCAGTTTTACTAAATTAAGGACGCTCTTTCAGGCCGTGGTAAACGATTTTCCTAGTTCAAAATTTTTTGAAATTTTGTCTGTAAGGTTAAAGGTCCACGGTGGGCATTATACCGGTACAAGCTTTAACACTTTGAACTGTTCAAGTAGAAATTCATTTATGCATATACTGGATAGCTGTATGAGTTATATTATTTCAAAACTATGCTATCTACGCTACAGACTCAAGAAACCACCTCGTCCAGTCAAGCCGTAATATCATCATTGAGCAAACTTCAAGCACCGGTCGAAACAACTGCAATAGCTACCAATTTTCCTATGCCTGATCTGAAACAAATGACGCCATTTAAACCAGCACCACGTGGGACCGGTATGCACTACGCTTCGTCACAGTGGTCCGTTTACATGAGGCTGTACAGCCCCTCCCTGAAAAATTGTCGTGTTTCTCTTTTGTCTAGCTGGAGTTCATCATATCCCGGGGGGTGTGTTTCCTATTCCGCCGGCTGCAGCTCATGTTATTTCCATTTTGCCTCCACCAGTTTGTTTTCAGGTAAGAAAAGTATTTGCGTGCGGATGTTGTCTCTTTATTCAAATAAATTTGCGGGGAGAAACCCTGTTCTTTGTATTACATGTTTGTTGCAGGGTCCGTTTGTGATGGTCGATGAACTCATGAAAATGATAGCTGGTTGTGATCTACAAAAGCCGCAAACTACTGGTAAGATTCATGGAATCTCAACTGGATTTTGTCAACCGTACTCGATGCATTAAAATATGAAAATTGCTTTATTGTTTTCTTTTGTTTATCTCAGTCCTTCCCGATGGCAGTGTAAATGGTAACATAAAAGGTGAAACGATGTCAAAAGATGGTGAAACTCGAGGAAAGAAGCGGCCATTGAACGCCAACAAAAACGATAACGACAGCGACGATGATGAGAAACATGTCGTGCCTCCCATTAACGACATTTACCGCATTAGACAGCAGAAAAGAGTTGCTTTTTAGTCTAATTGTATTTTTTAACATGTTTGTGAAACCGCTACAGACCACAGTCTATAGCTTTCCCCCCTTCTGTTCAGCGTTAGCTACAGTGAATGAATTATAAATTAAATATGTGCAATCCCTGACCTCGATAATTTTCTATATAAGTATGCCAGCGAGTCAGACGCAAGGAAGTGATTTAGGTGCTGACGTCCATTGACGCCATAGTTGAGGTTTCCAAATCATAAACAATTTTTCTTGTTCGAAAATACGTCTTGAAATATTCAAATTTGCCGCGTTTTTGGCATAACATATGCAATATAATCTGCAGAATCTTGTTGTGTGGAAATGACGATAATTGAGCAACTTTCGCCATGATATCAAGCTAAATGATGCACGGTTACACTTCAAAATATGTCATGTTTAGCTGTGTGAATTTAATATTCAATGCTAGGTAGAAGACTTTTTAATGTTTTTTACTTCCCAATCTATTAGTTTTGTGATCATCTTAGCAGACCACAGGCGAAGTGATTGCTGAATATTAAAACCCAGAGTTATCCGATTAACGTCAGGATTACCAAAAGTGTAAATATTATTTTAGGATATCTTCCTTGTAGACTAATTAACATGTTATATCACAACTAGTGCCACACAAAGTTCCAATTATAAACGTTGGAGAACTGTTGTAAGATCTTTATACGACTTGAAAAAATGAAGTAGTAAAACTTGTAGAATGGACTCCTCGCTATTTCGCGTTTCGCGACGCGTTATGATGAAATATGATGTTTGCAATGTATTATGACTGTAAGACGAGCTGTGACGAATCACAGTTTTGATATCATTGCACAGAGGAAGGATGCAAATATGTACCTCCTCTGTGATCATAGGCAACCTTAGTGTGTGACAGCTGTCAATGTAAGCTGAATTTGACCACTGTTTAATGTCATGTGAGGCTTATAATGCACGTATAGAACTAAGACTCAAAAATTTTATTAAAAACTCTTGTTAAATCAACAAATAACCATATAAAGTAAGAGATTAACATCCATTTTGGAGCATCCTTTCGAGTGCCTCTTAAGAAACACTCATCACAAAGACATTGGTCATATGTTTTGTCAAAAAATCCATATACCTCTGTTTGTCAAATTGCATGCAAAAGAGGTATTTACAAATTTATAACGCAATCCTGGAAATATGCCAAGAGCCGATGAAGTTTTCCTTGGCGAGTAGTTTATCGTGTCTGATGTGCGTTGGCCATTGACCAACGTTCTGATTTACTGCCATTACCAAGACGACTAACGAAGGAGATGCGTCTCATTTACTTTGTCACGTATTTACAACGAAAATGTTTTCCTTGACTGCCATGAGCAAGTTGCCATATTCACTACTGGCCTGACTAGTTTTTCAACAATTGACTTCATCAGCACTATAGTATAGACTTTAACCTCAATTTGAAATGCGAGACATCTAATTTTTTGCCTCGAAGCGAACTTTTGGCTATCACTGTCAGCATCATTATGAAACAACAATAATTTCTCTTTCCGACTTTATTCATCATATGTAATCGTACAATGAAAATTTTCTGAAATGTTGCTACTTTCGCACGATTGAGCACTATTTCGCATGCCATTTGACACCCTCTTCACATTTTATCTGCGTTTTGTCGCGTTCGAAAAACAAGGAAATATCAATGTTTTTATACCGGTTTAGAATGTTTATATGAAGAGTTTAATCGTGTGTTTTATATGTCGCAAAATGACATCGCTCAATGCACTGACTGACACTTTGCAAGACCGAGCTGAACTGTCCAGGCTCTGCGCACTGCGAGTTTTAATGGTGCAAATTTAATGCACTAATTTCAGGTTAGTTGTGTTTTATGCAACTTGGATGCCTTCACCAGCAAACAGATGAAGTTTTGGCGTATTTATTATATCTTTATTATGGCTGTGCTATTGTCGTGCACAATAATTTCTACCGATGGCTTTTTTCGAGCTTGGCGTCGATGTTGTCGCTCGAAGCATAAAACAGCCACTGACAAAAGACTTAAACTCACTTCCCTTTGGAAAAAGTTACCCCATGCAAAAAAGATTTAATTCTTTGACGAGAGAACATTTTTGAAGCTAGCAGATTGAAGGTAAGGACTAATCGATATAAAGCCTAAGGGAATATAATCTTGTGCACGTATTTTTTGATTGCCATGATAGACACAACACGAAACGGTAAGTATAGCAGGGTGGAGTCACGTGGCTAGGGGGCGTACTCAGATGAATGAGTGCCACAGAGCAAAGATCAGTGACAGAAGGGTCACTCAATGGTGCAACGTGTCCTCGTTTTTTACTCAAAAGTGTGCAGTTTACTTGCCAGATGGCGTAGAAAAGCTAGTAAAGCGCGTTTGCGGGGCAGAAAATGTCATTGACTTGCCAGGAAAATGGCAGCCGACATACGTAATGCGACATGCGCGAGGACAGAAACTTCAAAGCTTCCGACCACCGACGTTACTGAATCCTCTGTATAGAACTTTATTTTGTGGTGAGGCTCTTCATTAGATGGCCACACCATGAAAATCAAACTAGTAAGTTAACGTCATGTTGCTGTGGGACGAACTCAGGTGCATAAATTGTTTGTAAATTTCTTTAAGAATTACTGTAGTATTATTTTTATTTTATGTATTACTATTACTCATGTTTCCATTTTTGCATACATATCATGTCTCGAAAAAATTGCTTTATGCAATGATCTTCAGTGAGCCTACGTGGAGTTTTCGTTAACGAAGCAAGCGCACTTTGGTAGCATCTGCATACTCGTCCCACAATCCTTTTCACACTTACTGCACATGCAATTGTTCACGTCCAACTTTCACCACTATTAACGCCTAGTTTTAGTCACATTGTATTCACAGTTGGGATAAAATGATCATTGTAAACCTAAGTTACAGCCTGGGCGTGCCACAACTGAAAATGTAAACATATAATTAGTTCCAATAATAACAATAATGAAATCTATTGTGCTGAACCAGCAGGTAGCAGGTAATCGGCAATGAGATGAACTTTTTGAATTGACTGAGGGATAGCACGACATTTTCTGCATATCTTTATTCTCACTTTTGTAGTGAAAGAAAAGCCTTTTTGGCACTTACGCCAATATCGAACTGCGCAAATTACTCTTGAACTACTTCAACGCGCAACCTTTGAAATTTTCAGTTCGCCACGATTGTATGAAGAGACTATACAATTTGAACGCTTTTTGCACCAAAGTTAGTTAACGAGCGCTCCTGAGACTTTTTCCGTGTCTCACCTCAACTAGTAATAGCATCTGGTGCTCGTCAGAGTGAAAAAAACAAGAAAATAATTGATGTGCTTAGAAGCACAACCTCTCTTAATAGGCTTTTTCTTAGAATTAAAGAAAATTACTGTTTGGAATCTGAACTATTCGTGTTAATAAGTTCTACTCCATTCTAATTCTATTCTAATGCAATCCTACTTCTATTTTAATTCCATTCTAATTCCATTATAGTAACCGTCTATCGTTTCAAAACGATTGAAACTGAGCACGTGCGTGCACTTAACGAATTTTCCGGCCAACCAGGGGGTTTCAATAAAAATTTCATGGACGTCATATATATTGATCTTATTCTTTTCCCATGAAATATTGACATTTTTGCTCAATATCTCGTCTTCGATCAAGTACGTGATTGAGGGCAAGTTTGACCTTGAAAGTTTTTTAGAAATCCAACCATGTAGAGTTCCGAACTTGTTAGTACGAGAGTCACACTAGAGTATTAAGTATTCGTTCCTAATAAAGACAAGAGAAAGTTCGATATGACAAACGGTTTTTATTCTTTCAAAAATTATGTAAAACATGAGCTTGTATTGAGAGCAAAGCACCTTTTAGGGCTCGGTAGTCGGTTGTCTTTGATATGTTAAACTTTGAAACCTGGAAATGTGATAGGCCTGTCTTCTTTATTATGCAATCAATGGCAAAATCTTGCATTTTGGTTCTCCAAGAATATCTCATAATTGTGCAAATTAAAACAGTTCCTGATTAGAAAGGTACTCTTGAGAATCTTCGCGAAAGAGGGTGATTTGCGTTTTGTCTATTTTGGTCTAAGAGTTTCTTGGTAATCTTTATGGGAATATTAGAGTGAAAAATTTAAATAGGGCGTGATATATTGCGCAAAATTATTCTTGATTACTTAATACAAAGAGCTAACGCGCCTTGTTTTTAGTCCAAGACATGCATTTTCAAAGCGAGTTGAAGTAGTGTGTAGGTTTCAATGTTTTTCAATAAATAATTTAGAGAAATGCTTGTGGAAAGAGTCCGTCAACTATTTCGCCGAATGTCATAGGTTTTCTCCAAGCACTCGGGTTTTTGCACTTTGCAATGATGAAAAAGTCATGAAGGATGGTAGCATGGACGAAGTAACTCTCGTAAAATGGGGTCTAAAGCGATCGCAAATAGAAAGAAAAAACTGCCATATACGCGATTTTATCTGATCAGTTATGCGTTCTCGAGTAAATGTTTCCACTTTCCAAATTCAATAATCCTTTTTGTCCGGATGTACAGCAAAGTTTCCCTAAATACTTTCAATGAAATAATTTTTTCAAGTGCTTTGTTTCTATATTTCCTCATGTTTGAATTTTTCTCTTAAAAGGAATAGTATTTCGAAGTGAAAGGTAGTTGTCGATAACTGTGTCACACACGTAAAAATTTAGCTTGTCGCTCACAACGAGTCGTTGACAAGTGACGGTTCCCTCGACAAAACAGAAAACGTGTTAGTTGTCGACAACTAAAAATCGACATGTTAACTGTCGACAACTAACTTCACAGACGTTAATTTTTCGTTGTCAACAGCATTTGGTAATTGACAAAAAAAAGTTTTCCTAACAAAACCGGTCGTGTATGGAGGCTCTGAACAGTCTCTGTCTTTCTGTCCATATAACACGTTCGTCTTTATTAAATCGCTCATTTGTAATTAAAGCACACTTCGGTGCAGTAAATATGAAGGGTTGGGCGTTTTTTATGTCTCTTCTTATATACATCGTGATACTTCTGTTTGTGGTTAATCCAATCTCAGCAATTGCTCGCGCTGGCCAACCGAAACCAACACGACGCAGGACCCCATCGCAAAAAACAACACGGACGTCCTTTAGAAAAACTCAGTAAGTTAACCACACCGATATGTTTTATGTCAGTGTTGCCGACTATAAGTAATTCTGAGCTGCGATGTATATATAGTGAGAAGCAAATGCATTAAACACAGACAAGATTTGAAAACTAAGCAGCTTGAAATTGAACTAAGTTAACAATTTCTCGATTTCCCAATTTTTGTGAAGTTGGTGATAAATTGCATTACGTAATGAGTTGCACTAACGATAAGTTTAAATATACCTTAGATATAACTTTATAAACGACTTACACGATATATATGAAGCTTTTCACTTGTTTAACGCTCAGGAAATATTTCGATATGTATATCCACGATAAATCTATTATGAAAGTAACATCAAAATATTGCCATGACATACTCCATCTATAGGACAGCTTAGTACCAAATCATTATTCGTCATATATGAATAATGAAATTGAGTAGCTTCACTTAAAATTTTGTAAAAGAGCCTTAGGAGTTTATTCGAAGTCAACGAATGTTGCTGTTTAACTTGAACTGGGGGTGACTCCTTTGATTTTTCAAATTGCTAAACTTGTGGTAAAGTTTTGGTTACGAGTCATCAGCGCATCACTCTCAAATACGCTTGTTGGCAAAGCAGGGAACACATGCATAGATTTTAAACTAAAGCCAACAGTGTTCCTTAAACACATTCTTCAACTGGGCGAGATAAAAAACTACAACTTACAAGCTGATTTATCTAGCTTCGAAATAGGAGGCGTCTGCTATTATTTGAAAACTAAACTGCAAGATTAATTCGCTAACCATTGCACAGAGCAGCTTCAACCTGGTGAAGATAGTGGCAAACTAAGCACTTTCGAAAAAGTAAAATTTCGTCTAGAACGTGAAAAATATCTTTCTGAAATTACCAACTTTAAACACCGTCAAGCTGTAACAAAACTACGAATATCAGCTCACAAACTACCGGTTGAGGCTGGTCGTTATAATGATGTCTCATAGTGACAGACTATGTAGGCATTGTGCATTAAACGAAGTTGGAAATGGGGATCATTAGTTAATGTCTTAATGCACTAATCCGAAGTTCAACCTGCTAAGAACAAAATTTATTGCTAGTTTACATGAAATAAATATCTCTTTCGGACTATTTTGTTCGGAAGACCTATTTTTGTATATTCTATCCATGAAAGATCAATCGATTATGAAACTAGTGGGAAAATATTGCTTTCATGTTCTAGAATCTTTTGATGGCTTAAACTGTACTGTCACATAACCCCATATCATACGTATCGTTAATGTAAATAGGTTAGATCACTATTGCTGGATTCTTCAGCATGCACTCCGAACTTGTATCTTGTATTTTGTTAATTTAGATATATTTGTAAATTTGTCACCTTTTTATACCAATTCTGGTATCTTTGTACAGGTTGAATTAAATATATATCTTTACCCTATATTCCAACCCATAGCATAAACTGTTTATCCAAATGTTAGTTACTAGATTTTCATATACTCCTGTAATGGTGTTTTCATGAATAAATATTATTGTTTATTGTAGTTACCCTCTATATTTTGTCACTTCACTCTTTTGAACGCCAGAAGATTTCATTTGTTGTAGCAAAGGAAATGGACTTTTCTATCTTGATGATTAACTAAACTACCTGACGATGTCCCTTTGTTTATTCAATAAGTGAAAGCGCACTGCAGTGCGCTTGAGAGTGTGAGGCCCCGTTTACACTATACCGGATTGCTATCGGAGCGGCTCAAATTTTGCAACCATCAATGCTCTACAAAGATTTTTAATAGTAATGACACAAAGAAATATACAAAATCTGTCAGCCCAGTGAATATTTGCAGGCAGCTATTGCTCCTTAACAGTAAACGAAGATGTCGTGACGACGGTGTAAGTGTATACGGGGCCTCAGTCTCACTCCACTGTAATATATCATAAAAACCGCAAGCTTTTTCTTGTTTTTCCTAGTTAGACAATGTGGATTTTCATCAAATATGATGACAGTGGATCACAAGCAAGGGACAACTCTGGTGAAAACAAACACTCTGAATTTCTTGAAAACTCAGTAAGAATATTTATCATAATCGTAAAGCTTTCTTTCTGGCTGGTCGATGACGGGAAAACGACCAGCAAACGTTACGTCGCACTAAAAACACGTTTTCGCCGCACGGTATTTTGATGACAAAAATTTGGAACAAAATGCATCGTTGTATCGAATTGGGCTATTGATTTGTTGTAAACTTTGCACAGGTTTCTTGTTTTTATCAAAGTCGCAGATTACTCATCTTTATAAGGTATATAACTCGTTTGAAAAGGATGTTCAGACTGATAACTGTTCTGGAAATGAAGTACAATCCGTGACCTTCTATTGGTAGTTTGATAAAATTTTTCATCTTCATTATTCTAGATTGTCTATATTATGTATTTTATGTATTATAAAAGCAAGATGCACACGTTTTTGGTTTTGTTTCGTAATTTTTTTAACTTCTAAGCTACAATACACATATATATCTTGCATGCGGTACATTAGTCATTTATTTACACGGAGTAACACGATAGAGTTGCATGTGCTTCTTTCTCAATTGTGCAAAGCTACAGTAAGCATATCGTAAAATACTTTTTCCGTAGATAAAACTATACTTTTAGTATGTTTATCGCAAAACACCAAAAAAAAATACTTATATCAACGTCAGGGACTATACACATTTATAATACTCGAGTCAGTTCGAGAAGGGTTGTTTGTAGTAGTCAAAACTTCATCTTCATACACCTATACTAGATGGTCATTTTGCGGGAATGATGTAATAGAAAGGTGAATTTTCGAAGCAAAAAACCCGAAATGAATTTTCGTTTCTTCGACATTTTCTGGAACTTTACCAGTTTATTCCACGAAGATGAAGATTCTAACGAAGTAGGTATATTACAATTCTTCTTCAAACGATTCTGATATTATCATTATATACAATCCCTGACCTTAATATAGACAAATTAAGTCTTACAATCGTGGCAGTAGAAGCGTCCCGAAAAATATTGATCAATTCATTTGCCAACTTGCAGGAATCGTTACATCAATTGCTCAGTAGCGTTTTGATGAAGTTCCTCAAATGTGCATAAGTTCCTCGAAATGTTTTCAAGTTCCATTGCGAATTGACCAATCAGATACTAGTTATGTTTCATAGCTATTCTGATTGGTCAATTGATGCAGAAAGTTAGGAACATTTCAAAGAAAATATTTGAGGATATCATTTTGATGTAATGAATTCCTGCAAGTTAGCAAATAAATTGATCAAGATTTTTCGGAACGCTTCTATTACAACAGCTGTAATGATTGAAAAACTATATCTTACTATACAGTGTTTTGAAATTTTACTTAGTCGTGATGCAATGCACATTTTGTGAGCGAAAAACTATTTTTGAGGTATAAAGCATTTCTTTATCCCAAAGATATTGTTTTTAAATGTTCCGCTTGACACCAATATGTATGCAAATTTCTGTGTGATTTAAACTTTGTCCTTTGAAAAATGTACGTTGAACAACAAACTTGAGATAAACAAAGGTCAACAATGTGTAGTTCTTGTTTTGATCAGTGTTGTTTTGGTTGGTTGTTTACCAGTGTTTTTCGTTTTTCTCTGCTGAATTCGCTTTGCACAGTATTGCTAACTGCTTGTCCTGTATTAAAAACACAGCATAAATACGATAGCAAATCTGAATCAATGAAATTCAGTGCGGGTGTAGTTGCCTTTTTTGCGGTGAAAAGCATAGAATTCGACCACCATTTGCTGCCCCGAGAGGCTTACTGCAACCCCCAATTGAGCGTGTAGTGGTTTTGCATGCATGCGATAAAAAACGCGCATTGAGGCTCAATTTACGGTTTTAGTTGCTTGCTCTTTGGGGTTAAAAAGTTCTGAATTTGGTCACCATTTACTGCCAAGTGAGGCTTAATACTGAAATCCACAATACGCAAAAACAAAAGGTGCATTTTTTATTTTTTTGATCTCACTGTTTATTCCATGAGCTACGGTAAGTGGGTGAAAACTATGTCATCTAATCCTTCTTTGAAAACAGCATGATTATACATAATCCATTCTACTTTCCGAGTTTTCTAGGTGAAGAATCAAAGGTGTGGGCTAGATCAAGGCATGCTTAGGAATTTGAATATGCTGCACGCATCTTTTGCTTCATTTAGAAATATTAAAAGTGTGGAAAGACGCACTTACCTCAAATTATTGTGAAAACCTCACGGGGTTTTGAATGGTGATTAAATCGGAAATTTATACCTTACAATTCGAGCAAGCAAATCGAATTTGTTCCCACTTGTTTATGTGCATTTTGACCGCACACAAGACTACCAACAACACCCCGTTAATGAAACGAAATCGTTTTCTTTTGATAACTAACTACATGTTGAACACCATCTACTGCAGTCGTGCAGATACTGCTCAGTGATATCTATCTATATACAGTATGCAGTGCATGTACAGTTTCCAGTAGCAATGGCATGAAACTATAGCATGAGACTTTTGCAGCATAGTACATATAATTTTAGGACAAATATATAAATAATTATAGTTATATATAAACCTTTTATTTTTAAATGCTCTTAAGTTAGTGATTTACACTTATTAAGTCTATAGAATTCAGGAAATAAGGCTTTTGTCTTTCCAGGATGAACACAGTTAATTAAATTATGGAACACCCACGATGTTAAATTCTGCAGGTCTTTCTGTGAAATATCCCTGTCTTCGTCACTGGAAACTAATTCAAAACGTGTTTATAAATTTATTTGGTTGCAGAATAATAAAACAACAACATGCGAAGGAATTATAATACATATGCATGTCATGTTGCGAAACCAGTGAGAAATAAAACTGGCTAATCCAAGGTGGTTTACAAAATTGGCAAACTATACATCCTGTAGCTAGGCTACGGTATAGGCCTCACAAGAGCAGCGAATATAGGGTAAATTCAGAAGTTTATACCCTCATAGGAGCACGTAAATTAAAGTTTTTCTCATTTGCGCGTGTGCTCTCTTCCACCACGTATGAGGCAACTATGCTTGTATATCAATTAAAGCAAATCAGCACTATTTTCTCATAATTGCAAGTTAACCCTTATCAGCCAACCTCCACTTGTTCTGTGTGAGAAACTATAACCTAGCTAGTATGTAAAGGCTCTTACAGACGAGCAAACTACGACAAACGTTTATGTTGCAAGTTTTCTACGCCCGTATGGACGGCCCATTTGTTCAAAAGCTAACCTGAGGCCGGTTGTTCGTACGCCCTTTAGCTTCAATGGCAGATAAGTCAAAATTCAAAATTACTTCCACACGTCTTCTAAGCTTTTAAAATCAAATCTTATTTCAAAAAACTACGGTTAAATACATAATTATTGTATTCAGTTAAAAATATTTCAATTTCGTTGTTCAAGGAAGACATAAATACGATGTATATTTTGAACTTATAAGCCGTTTACTCTAAACAGCGTACGAACAACCGGCCCCTGCTCGCTTTTAAGCAAACGCATTTGTCATAGTAAAATGGGGCAAATGACAAATTTTGTTCGTCTGTACGGCCAACAAAGAAATCATTACAAATGATTACATATATTGATGCGTTCAGACCGTCGAAGAAAATTTGCCACATGAAAAACTTGCCATAGAAAAGTTGCCACACGTACACATAGCATTTGTCACAAAAAAATTGGTCACATAAAATTTTGTCATAGAAAATTGGCTCGTCCGTAAACTGCTTCACTATACTTCTGATTCAAACAGATTTTATCTAGCTGAAGCCTACTAGTTTGGGAGAATCATAGGTTTGCTTTTGTGCGATATTGCTCTAAGATTTATCGTTTCCTGGTTCTTTCCAGTGAAAGAGGAAATTATCATTGCAATTAAATAATCTTAGTAATTTTGAAAAAACTGAGAATAACATATTTTCATGGATACAAACAGCTGTGACCAATTTATTTTTCTGATCAATGATAGGTTCTTCAACCTTGTTTGTTATGCATAATTCACGTCCGTTAGTTTCAACAGCTTACAGGAATCCAAAGTTATCATAATGATGCAATCAACCGCAAGATCCTACCTTCCTTGTTACAGCCATCCTGTTAGCTTGTAAAGCGCAGTCGCCGACGACACTTTCTCGCATTAAAAGATGCCTGAGCCTTTTTGACACGTCTCCATTTGCATGCACGGGCAAAACCATCCGAGCCGGCGAGCAGAAGGAGTACGCATATGACGAGCGTTACGATGTTACGCCACATTAGCATATTTTGCGCGCGTGCGTTTTTTGGCTTCCAAGTTCTTGAAGTGCAGCACCAGGTGAAGTTTTTGCATTCCTCAGCTGTGTATTGATTACATCTGATTTTAGAGCTGCATTAGTTTATTTTAACACACATGAACGTGCGAGAGATTTATGGAATCATGATTGGCGGTGAAAAACAAAGGGATAATAGAGCATCATCGTCTTAACCTGTCCAACTGGAAAACGATTGCCGTGTGGACAAGTTGCTGAGTGTGGTTTAAACGATTAAGTGCAAAGCAGCCAAAAAAGTGACTCTGCATCGTATACATGGAAAGTATAGAACAAGTATTGCACTGAATAGATCGGTTTTTATAAAAGTTTTTGTTGGCTTTATGTAATGGACCTTTAACCTTATAGACAAAATTTCAAAAAAGTTTGAACTGGGAAAATCTTTTACCGCACCCGGAAAGAGCATCCTGAACTTAGTAAAACTGCCAAGTTTGGATGCGAAATGTTGTAAAATAAGCAACATATAGCCGTGCAAAGTTGGCCAATTTTGTATATTTTTCTATTACGCGCGAGAAATGGATACCCAAATTCTCGAACGGAGATTCCCGCGCGTAATAGAAAAGTATACAAACTTTGCCAACTTTGCACGGCTATATTTTCCTTACTTTACAACATTTCGAAACGAAATTTGGCCGTTTTACTAAATTCAGGATGGTCTTTCCGGCTGTGGTAAAAGATTTTCCTAGTTCAAAATTTTTGGAAATTTTGTCTATAAGGTTAAAGGTCCATTAGAAAAAAACCCTATTCGAAATATCTACTGATCGGAAATTCCCCTCACTGAGACTGAAGTTAAGCATGGAAGGGGGGATTTACAGGAAAAAAAGAGTTTCGAATAAATTCGCTTCCGATAAGTGTAATTCAAGTTAGTACGGTCGACGGTTGGGTCAGTTTAGACGATTTTTTTTGCCTTACATGAAAGCATAGGAAACGCGACTGTTTGGAATTTCTTCGGCACGCGCTTCGGCGATGACCTTGCAACCGTTCTTCACTTAGAATTGCGTGGGGCGTGTTGTAGGTAAGGTATGGTAAGTATCGTAAAACGTAGTGTTGCTTAAATGGAAATGTTTTGGCTACGAACAACCCAATGATATAATAAAAAAAGACATCGATCTACGATCTGGTCAAAAAGATCACAGCAATTGAATTACCATATTCTGCGACGTTTTTGTGTTGTAGTGACAATCATGCAGCCACGTTTAATGCAACGCGTCAATGAAGATATTTTCTTGAAACTTGGCGAAGTTTCGAAAGCTTCTTTTTTTTTATCGACGCAGGAAAGTCGAGTGATTCGACCTCGTTGAACTAACATTCGATGATAGCTTCTATTATGACAAAGACTAAGCATATTTCATAACCCCGCGCTCTAGTTTGCATAAACACGATCAAAAGGAGAGAACAAAAGCGCTATGTCAATATATACGCATTATAAACTAAGTATACCAAGACCAAATTGTTGCGTGTGGCTCGGAAATGGAGATAACACAAAATATCCCGTGAGATTATGTAGTTCTAATCCGATTGTTGACAATATTGTCCCAGTTTTTCTAGCAAAATTAGCGCCTTCGTATAGTAAAGTTCCGTAAATAAATGGTAATTTCGGGAAGAAATCGTCAAACACAAAATCGTGCGTTTTTCCTTTAATCACATATAGCGAAGCATTGCAACATTGGAGTTCATTGTGCAACATTACTGAAGTTCAAAATTCATATTTGACTTACTTCGTCTAAAGAGAACTAAAATTGTGGTTCTCCAATGATTTTTAGTTTGCAAGTTTGAAGGAAAATACCATTGTTTTTATAAGACTAGGGTAGTACGCACCGCATTCTCACCTGTGTTACATGAGAAAACGGCACCATATTCAACTACCATTTTTGTCTAAAAGTTTCAAAGCTCTTATTTTGAGTCTTCTCTGTCGTCTTGTAATCTTCTTGCAAGGATCACATGAACGCCAGTAACCGTGATTGGATGCGACGAGCATAAAAAACAACGCGCCTACCAACAACAACTTGTGCCAAATACGCATTTGTAATGACCAGTGGGTTCCCGCAAACTGTGATATGTGCTGAGGAATTTTCACGAAGATGTTTTCCACTTTCCAGAATAAATTCCTTAGAAGAAGCTGATAAACCATGCCGGTACGTGGACCATTTTTTGAAATTCTTAATCTCGATTGCAAATACTCAGAGATAGTTGGCCTTGGGGACTCCTCATCAGCAATAATCGATGATCACATTCAACCATCATTGAAATATGAACGCAGCAAACATGCTTTTATCGCACTTAATTAATTCTTTATTATCGCATTAAAAATAGCAAAATCCAAGATCTACATGGAATGATGTTTTGAAGCCCTGCCCAAGGCAATCAGGTGAGACAAAATACGGAAGGCAGTGAAAGAGGAAGAAACGGAAAAAGACGTTTTCATCCCGTAGCGAGCGCTTGCACGCCCAGGGTACTCCAGGTTGAGAAACATGCGCCAGTAATGGCGCAAAGCGTGTTTCCACATTTTGACATGCGCCAGCGCCGCAAGGTCGCAACTCCATCTACCCCTGCTACTCCCGAAAGACACAGTCTCAATAGAAAGGTCGATACTCAGACACAAAGCAGAGAATCAACATTCAAAAAATGCAGTCGTTATGACTTACGACTCATTCCGCTCTCAAAAATCACTTCCTACACTATTTCTGAAGACTGAAGTAGAAACACAAGTACTTATTGATTACAGCTCCAAGCAACATTTTATAGAAAAGTCGACAACATAGAAACATACATAAACTTAACTAATAATATTTTCCTGCTAAAAACACTTTCTCTTGGTACATGACCACTTCAACATTTGCAAAAAAATAGGCAGTCAATGACTGCATGTGGCTTATGCAGTTGAACGTGAGTCACGGGGTTGCATGATGTAATCTCTAAAATATCAAAATTTTGGAACACAAGTTTCCACAACAGAAATAGTTCTCCCCGGCCGAAAACACATCGAGTAACGTCATGAACCATTTTGACAACATCAACCATAACCCCGCACGTTGGCCATGTCTACTGATTTTATTGACCACCCGACTCCCCGTCAAAGAAATGCAATGCAGGCCGCAGAACAATTTTCCTTTCAATCACAATAATGAGATGTCAATAACTGTTGTATTCTATGTGTAGTTTCCTTGTGTTCCGTTAAATACCCTTCGGGGGAATTGCTCATACGACACTCCAGAATTTGCTTTGCTATAATCCCACTAATCCATAGTTTGTGGTTGCGGAATGAAGTATCCATTTCTAGAACTAAGTCGCTGATATACAAATCCAGTAACGTGGGCTCAACATTTCGATTTTCCAGTTTGGTGAGAATTCTAGAAAAATTCTACTTTAGTATTTTGCATAGTTGAATTGGTGATAAAAGATGTCCAGTTCATGGTTTCAGTACACGAAAGCTGTTGTGAGAGGGATTTCTAGTCATTTTGCAGAAGATGCCTTAAAGCTAAAAGAGGCTGAAGATGCAATTAGCTTGTCCAAAGCCAAGGTATTCTTCAAGTGGACGGAACGCACATTCAAACTATATATGTTTCGTGCTGCTGTGATGTAATTCCTGTATTGTTGTAATTAAGGAGCAATGGACTAAGTATGTAGCAACTTTGAAAAATCTCGGTCTGGAAGTTATTGAAATTGAGGCTGATGACAAGTATCCTGATTGTGTGTTCATTGAAGATCCAGCGGTTGTTTGCGACGAAACTGCTTTGATCACACGACCGGGCCATGTCTCAAGACGAGGAGAGACCACAGCAGTAAGAACTACTTTGGAGAAGCTAGGTTTGCAATTCTTGAGACACTTTATCGATGACAGATCTCTCGGAAGAGATCAATTTTTGTCTGTTTTTCAGGTTTGAAACTTGTTGATATGAGAGAACCAGCTTGTATGGATGGTGGTGATGTCTTGTTTACAGGTCAAGAATTTTTTGTGGGTCTTTCTTCTCGAACCAATCAGGATGGTGTTGAATTCTTACGAGAAGCCTTTCCAAACTATCCCGTAACAGCAATAGACATGGGTGGTGAAGGTATGCTGATGAACTGATAAAGTTTAATGAATTAGGTGACGTAATTGTTCTTTTCAATTCAGGTGATGTGCTGCATTTAAAGAGTGTGGTGACAATGGCTGGTCCTGAATTGATAGTGATAGGACAGAGTCAGGAAGGCGAAGAAGTTTGGAGTGCGATAGAAAAACATGGAAAGTTTAAATATAACAAGCTATCTGTGCCTGAAAATAAAGGTGCTAATGTG
>JAOBYK011251970.1:2975-21745 GCA_025434845.1 Phenganax subtilis | reverse complement strand
GCCAATTTTACATCTATCAAGAGTAGAATTGCATTGCAAGTTGCAAGAAAAATTGCATCGTGTAACAGGGCCTTTATCACAAATTAGCTTGACTACTGCTGCAGCCTACTTTACGGTCTTCCCAGAAGGCAGATATCAAAAGTGCAGCGTCTTCAAAAAGCCGCCGCAAGATTAGTGACGGATACCTCGAAATACACTCACACTCCGCTCGTATTGTATGAGCTACACCGGCCTAGGTACCTTGCTTTTAAAGCCACAAAAGTTCTAGCTCCATCCTACATCTCGTCGAAATTGAATTGAAATCCTCCTTGAAATTACCATCTAACAACGGCACTCTTTTGGAACCTGCAACAGGCAAGATGTTGACGACCTTAGGCGCTCGATCTTTTCACACGGCGGCAACACCACTTTCGAACAGTTTTTTGCTCAACATATGCCGCACTGTCACTTTCACATCTTTAGACTTGTTTAAAAGATCAATTAAAACTCATCTTTTTCGGCAAAATGCTATTGACTTTTATAAGATAAAGATAGTCATTTTAATAGTATTAATATTAATCGAACTGAATGTAGTTGGTTCTTGTGAAGCAATTTTGATCTGCCACTGCAAATTGGGCTGTAAATAAAAACAGGACACGCATTTTATCATACTTGAAATGCTTGCATATTAGAAGCGTGGTACAAATTTGGTCGAAGAAAAATTACCTAAATATTGCATCCTTTCCATATGAAAACAATTTACAAATCTTATCAACAATAAAAAATGTTATTTTCATGTTTTACAAAACTTTTGCCCTTAGGTTTACGAAATTTGTTTGCTTTTTTCCGTAATGGGCTGTTTGTTCTATGTTTTGACAAAGTGCAACAGAACAGTTGCATAAAATGTGCGCGCCCGATACATTACTGCGAAGTATCTGGAATCCTTCAGAGGCAAAGCTGGAGTGAATAGAAACCGGTCATGCAATGCAAATTTCTGGCTACAACTGAGTGCTGATCTCACGTTCATTCCAACCACCATGAACTGATAAGACGGGTAGAGTAACCATAACTCTAACGTTTGTATTATCCACATCTTTAAATATGAACTGTCTCTAAAGCCCCATTTTCACTACGCAAACTAACCCGGGTCGAACCCGGGTTAGCTTTTTGAAGTGCAAACACACTTAATCCAGGTTAGTTTGAACCCTGCTTCGAAGGTGGGTTCAAACTAACCTGGGTTAAGTGTGTTTACACTTCAAAAAACTAACCCGGTTTCGACCCGGGTTAGTTTGCGTAGTGTGAATGGGGCTTAAATCAACAGGTTCACCACCATTGTATTATTGTATTGTAGAAATTCCGGAGTGTGACTTGAATAAGTCCGACAACCATTGCTTTGTCATGAATATACTGCTGAGTACCTCGCATACATGTCGTGTGTACTATTTTTAGAATATGCATGCAAGTGTTTGAGGGCAACGCTGACACATTCTCGTTTTGTTATCTGTCTACTTGGTATAAGGACATGTTAGGGTTGCGCCTCTGTGATTGCATAAATCTGAGGCTTCCGTAAACGTCATATCTGCGTGTGGTCCCCGCTCAATTCTGATGGAAATAAATCAGCGTTGTCATTGAGTACCGATTCTTTATTAAACTGATAAAAAATTTTCTTAGCACCAGCAGTCGATTCATCATATTAGGGCTGAAAAGTGATGAAAATTTGCTGAAATCTAGCTCCTGCTTGTAGTTGCTGCGGTCATTGTGCACTCGTAACGATTCTTTATTGCTGTGGATATGTTGATAAAATCAGTTTGCCACGAATATACTTCACTTATCATTTTGCGCTCTATTGCAAAGCACATGTCATATATCAAATGATTTAATCCTAAATGCTATAATCTATCTGCCTCAAAATCTCACCTGGTGCCATTTGAGTCACGTGCACACGTGAAAAATAGCTCAAAATGCTGAATGCTGCACAAACTACACAGCTATTGCCAAGTCGGGATTACCAAGGGATCAACCCACGATACATCCTAACCTCATTTTTGCTATCGTGTAATCTTTTGACGGCTTACCCTTTTCTTGTTCAGTATAAATGAGTTTTACTGAAAAGCATCATTATAAAAATATATTTTTTGTTTCATATATGTCATCGACTATCACTTCTCAGTGTCACTGTGGAGTAAAGTGGTGCACAATCAAATTAAGCAATTAAGTTAAAAAACGCATCCAGAAGATACGAACATTTCGAAAGTCTGTTCACTAACAAAAGAAAAGGCTACAAATCACACGGGAATATACGGATTGAACTGATGCGATAAAGTTAATATGTTTTATTTCTATCATTAACAGGAGGGCCAGCATGCTTTTCACAGCGGTATATACAAGTTAGAAGTTAGTTCAAGTAAATGGTTCAAGTTAAGTAATCCCACGAAAAGTGCAACATCTCAAAGTGTTGCTGGAAAAACTGAAGAAGCGCCTTAATAAGTTTTCTTTCTTGCATAAATCTTTAAAACATAAAAAATTTTCTCCCAACCCCTGCAACTTATGTTTACAAAGGTCAACTATTTTCTTACCTAAAAGTAAAATTGTGAAAATCATGAAAAAAATTTATTTCTTCGTCGAAGTTATTTCTCTTGCCGTGACACTTGGTCACGTGGTGTCCTGAAAATTGAAATTAGATAAATGTGTTACACTACCACAAGCCTTAAAACTTATTAAAATTATTCTCGTAATGGAGTAAAAATCATAGGCATATAGGAACAGAAAAAGACAAAGCCGTTTTATGTGTTTCCTTCTACGACAATGTGTAAATAGTCTGTGGATCATACGGATTAAGACTATTACTCTGCGAAATGTATATTCAGACTGTAGTTTTTTTTCCAGAAAACTTCCTTTTTCCAATCCTTTACTTCTTAACTGAAAATATGAAGAAAATCCAGTCTGATAATCAATAACGGCCAAATTTCTAATCTTCGTATATTTCAATGACCGTGAGCTTTGCAGGATTTAAAGTAATCGCGATTTTATAAACACCGAAGTGACAAGGATTATAGCAGGCTTTAATTCTAAGCCTCTATGCTGTGCACGCACAACAGTCAACAACATTGAACAGGCAAATATTATAGCCATGATACTCTTTCTGGTTTATACAGTGAGTAAACCGATAATGTCAATCTCCTGAAAATTACTCTAAAATTAGTACATTCAATTTAAAACCAAAACTGTGGTCGTAAGCGGAATCTTTTCGTGACGAAAGAATTAAAAGTCGGAAGGGCGTTCTTGTTTTTACGAAAATTGATACAACATGTAGCAGTCTCATAGTTGATCTCCTTAAGATCTTAAGACGGGAGAAAATTGTCTGTAAAAGTACTTTAGTGTCGACATTAAATCACTCATCTAATCAATTAGATTCTCAAGTTTAATAAGGTTTTCATAATTGTTATCTTTAACACGTTTAAAACTAAGTTTCACTTAGTAAGATGTTGAACAATCAATGCGTCATTTGGTTCGCTCCTCGCCGTTATAAAACCTTTTAAACCTCACGTCCCTTAGCCGTTATGAATCTAGGAAAAAGCGTTCTGATTGGTTCATTGTAACACGGAGTAGTCAATTTCTTCTAATAAAATGAATCACAAGCATTAATCACTTTGGTTTTAGTCGCAAGTCACGTTCATTATATTCACTGAGCAAAAGTGAAGAAATGAAAGTTTATTGATGTACAAATAGAATTAGAAACGCTAGATTAAAAGTTCAGTGCCCTCTCTTTGTATAATTTTTTTGTTTCTTTTAAGACTAGGTGTAATAGACTCTCAACAGTGGTATACTTTCCCCCAGCAGAATGAATATTTATGTTTTTAAAAATAAACGGGACATATTTGCGAGTTATGGACGGAAATCGGTCCTAAAACAACGGAAATTAATACTTGTAGTTTCTGGGCGGTATATCATTATTGTTGATATCAACTTCACCAAAATCTACCGACTAAATGAAAACTGCATCACGAAAATTCATTCTCTCATGTTTAACACCATTATTCTTTGACTTGGAAAAGTTTTCTACATTTTGGGCTTGTACAAAATAATTAAACGTGGAAAACTAGTGGAAAAACATCAGCTTAAACTGAAACGTTGTGCCAAAAAAAATGGCGAATAGATAGCCATATGTACCTTTTCTATGGTAACAGTGACGTCAATAGTTGAAAATTTTGAGGGTCGACAAATTAAATGATTTGAAACTCTGCGAGTCAAAATATGTTCCTTTAAAACAAAAGTTTCGAAGCTTTTTTGAACTCATTGAAGTAAATAAAAAAGATGTAGAACGCCAACAGATTTACCAGAGACTGCCTTCCACCACCTAAATAGCAGGTACTGGGCACTAGAAAAAACATCTTATACATTGTTCATTCAGGTCTGCGGTAGATTTCCCTCCGTACGCTAATTTTAAGTACATGAATGTATTGAAGTGATTTAATATTAGAAATGAATACCAAATATAGCTAGCCCGGTGACAGACGCTCAAATTTTGTTGCATTCTAAACAGCTCAGAGCAAGAATTGGTCTTTGTAGTCTGTAGATTTCTGTCAATATTTGTAAACCAATTACGGCGGCCTTGCGTGCATGAATAACTGGAGCATGCAGCAGGTCCAAAAAAAGCAAATAAATTGATGCTTTAGATTTACGTTTATTTTTGAAATCTATTCCCAAACTGCTTGAATTTCGATAAAACAAAGTCTGAACCAGAACGCTGTGGTTTGAACGAACTAATTAATAGAAAATGTTGGCGCCTAACGACCGGCAAATTTTTATCGCCGGCACACTTCTCATATGTGATGAGTAAATTGACTGTAAACCAGATTTTCCTTGCTTTCTGCATAAGAAAAACAGTTCACGCATACGAAACAAATATATTGCATGCTGAATACTGTATGTGCCTCTTTTTAAAACTGTTTTACTGCAGTCTGTATGAGACCGGTCTAATAAAACTGAGCTATAGTTGATAACAAAAAGATAGACTACACTCGATTTTATACAACGAACAAGAGCAGTGCGAAAAATACAACTACTGTAAGTCCTGTTAACCGTTTCCTGGGCAGTATTGCCACAGTGCTCCAAGGCCAAATCCCATTTTCAAATGTGAAAAGGAAATTCCTAAACATTTTTCTTCTGAACTTCATTTTCTCACATACCATAGTGCATGCATCATTATTTTTAATTGCATACAGCTGTACAGTGTACTTCAAATGTGCTTTAAAAGTATTACAGTTTCTTAAAAGTTTAAGAGGTGCTTTTTGTAAAAAAACCGTATAAGCTAGTGATTATAGCAATGTATGAAGATGTGTGTCTCCATTCCCACTTCAGTGAAAGACTCTGGTTAATTCATCAGATTAAAGGTACTATACTACATCCACTGCAGGCGTTACTCAGGTCACCTTGGCTTGGAAATGCCTTCTTATAAGATTAGGGTGTAACAGCTCCTCTCTTTCCAATGAAATAATCTCCTTGCTGTACTGTGTTAGTGTGTTACCGTTAAGAATTTCTTGACAAGGTTGGTAAGCCATGACATGCAAACACAGTTTCCCTTGTCGTAAGCAGGTCTATATACTTGTTTAAAATCTGTTTAAAATCTGGTATGACTAGCTTATTTGCTCTTTTCCTAGGGATGCTTCGTTAATTTTCTTCATTTACTCAGACGCTTATCAACTAAGATTTGTTCATCTGTGATTCGCAGCACTATCAATGCACGCATATGTTTAATCAGAGTCTCTAAGATGACAAGAATACTATAATGGTGAAGACACAACTATGAAATACCATCTCCGTGCGTGAACGCACATCGTATACTTTTGACACGTGACAAGGGAAAAGATAGAAGCACAAAAGTTATGCACGGTTTTGCATCGTTTCAATTTTTTGTTCACTAAAAAATAGGGATTTTGAAATACGATTATTCTCAGTATCATCAAACTGAAGATTTTGCACTTATTTTCAAGTTATCTAAAATTATCAACTCAAAAAGTCAAACATTGTTAGGAAGTTTATCATAAACACAACTCAATCAAACTTACAGCGTATGTAGTGTAGCGTTTTAAAAATCGGAAATGTACACTTTCATGTCGGAAATAACTACTTCATCTTATTTACTTTATCAATTCTCATCATACACGATATTTTGAACAACATTTATATTTCGGGTGTCCATTTATAAAACCATCAAAGTCAATATTTCTATGTTCAACTGGTCTGGAAGCTACAACTGTTGGTGGCCAACCGTCTCCTTATAAGGTCAACATACCAAGAATATTGTCCAGCAGGATGACGACAGCAAAAATATTTTGTAAAAATATTTTAATTTTATAAAAGTGCCTGGCCGTCATGTCATGAAAATTGGAGAAGGCTAAAGTTAATTTTATGTAGCAAACTCAGAGTTCTTTTGAAAAGTGTTTAAAAGGCTCAATTAAATGAACAAGGCCTTGAAACTAGACTGGTTTAGTGGTTTGCAGAGTACACCACATACTTTTCGCTGCAACTGTCCACTGTCTTTTTCGGCGAATCTTGTGAGCGTGATGTCCCACTTCAGCGTCGATTGTTTGCTGTTTCCGCCTTAAAAGTTTTGCTTCCTCATGCATAATGACAAAGTAGCGATTAGAAAAGCAAAAGATCTGATTACAGCGCCTTAATGTGCAGACCAGTCATTATCTTTAAACCGTAAAACGTTTCAGAACTTATCAACTTTTTGGCCAAATTGTGGTTAGTTAATATAAGTGAACGGTGACGTCACAAATATATCTTATGCAAAAACATGATAAAAATAACAAAATGGCGCACGCAAGTAAAAACGTTTTCAACCAGCAGCAGTAGGTAGAGTCTCGTGATACAAAGTACATTTCTAGTGAGCGACTGCATTGCTCAAACGATAAAACTCAGGGACGATATTCGCATGGTGAATATATCTGGCCATGCCCAGAAAGATGTCGTGACAGCCCTAAGAAACACAAAGTAAGTAGTTTGCGTTTGACAGCAAGCTATTTTCGTTCTAATAGTAGATTCAAAAAAACAAATCATTGAAGCAGTTATCATATTATGTGAAACAAAACATAATTTTTTCGAAAGCGGAAAATTGCCTAAAACAATTTAGATCATTGAGGGATCTGACCATCTATTCAGCGCGCAGTCGTTTTTTGACGTGAAAGTGGCATGTTTAGACTTCAAACAAAGTGTTTAAACTTCATCAAGTATTTTAAACACAACTCGTGAAAAAGAGAAAATAAGCATATCAATGTCTTGAACTCTTAACTATTTGTTCAGTTTGTTTTAAGCTTGTTTTCACTGAAGCTCTAACTAATCAGGTTTATCCGCGTAAATTGCGGCCACAAGTGTATGGATAACCTCAGCCCTTGAATATGATCAGGATTTAAAAATGATCAATGTGTATAGATTAGGATTGCTTTCGTGTGGGTATAACAAGAATGTGAGTATAAGCATGTTATAAGAATGTAAAAAACTTGGGTCAAGAACATGCCATCTGTTATTTGCTGCGGATTTTGTCAAAGTAACTTAACCCCGTGATGAATGACGTTCAGCACTCCATGAAACCAATAAGTTGGAATCCCAACCGCCCATAAAATTTTCGAAGAGTTTTTGCTGGTGGAGTTACTGCGTGTTCTCAAAACGGATTACTTCAAATAATTCGAATGTATTGTTCTAATTAATGGACTTAATCACAGTCAATTAGCGTGCGATTAACGCTATTCGAGACGATGTGAGATAATTAAAGCATTGTTCGGCATTTGACAGATCGATATAATATTGCAACAGTTTACGTACGCTTTGGGCTCACTAAAGAACGACGCTCAAGTTGCTTAATCCTTGATGTGATGATACGTTATGAGTAGACATATATGTATACAAGGAGTATAAATATTACGAGGCACGCACATGTTCATCACATAAACTGATGGTCACCAGTCCGTCTCACAAGTGAACGCGAACCCTCTAGGAAATCAAAACAATGTTAAGGAAACTACTAAAACTATTGAACTATGGCTTTCTCGCTTCTCTTCTCATTACTTATGTTCATTCGTGTGTCATGACAATCAATGAAAATCGTAACAGACTATCACAGACTTTAGAAAGCCGCGCACGAAGAGCTGCAGTGGTGGCTGTTGGCAAAGCAGTCGAAGTTAAAATCGATCAATCTGTGCCTGCAAGGAAGATGAAAACTGGAGGTTTCCAATTGTTAGATATATTCAAAGGAAGGGAAATTATTGAAAAGATTTATGCAAATTATAGTGATTCAACGTTTTATATCTTGGCATTTGGCAGTCCAGTGGATTGTCTGACGCCGATAGACGAAGGAGAAACGTACGTGTTGTTTGCTGAGTTTGAACCAAACAGTCTGTCATTAGTTGCCGCTTATGACACGCTTTTTGGTGGTACGGCTGAACCCACAATTGAAAATCAAGACAGAATTTTAGCAGCGTTAGGTAAGTTTTACTTACTTCTTTTCGTGCGGAAGAAAGATTTGTGTCTCGAGAAGTGTTAGTTCAGGAATTGTTTGCTAGTTCCGAGTACTCATAACGTTCCGCATTTTATGTTAATCACCTCCGTTGTTTACCGCTGCTGAATGTTCGGCGCGGAATATTTTGGTGTGAAGCATGATGTAGAAATGTAGTTTAAAAATGCGATGCAAGAAAGCTTGACAAGAAGGGGGAGCGAGGTTTCACAAAGCAGAGGTCAAATGATTACAAATGTTTGACAGTCTCATCTTTGCTCTCGCGCAATTAAATAAAGCTTGGGAAATAAAGTGACTTATGTCAGCAATAGCATTGTATGTGTTGTTGAAGGAAGACTGCTTTATGAATCATTTCTTAAGTGGAAAATTAATTTTGCCGCGCCGTAGCGTAGTACTTGATTCACGCTAAATGTATAAAATGTTAAACCATTAATGTCTAAATATAGAGCAAACTTTGATATCAAACTGCTCTGCCGTGCCAACGGAGAGAAGTCACAACAACCGCGAAAGCTTTTGAAGATCCGTTTATGATAAGGATTTATCTCAATCGCTTTGTCGCTGCATATGCCAATCTCTAGCTTCGCCTCACATCTGGCTTCATTAGAGCTGCACGAAAAACTAAAAAACACTGTAGAATATGAACAAAACTGAAGAAGACACTGATAGGGTCAGCTCACAGCATGATTGTCGCTAATGTGATGGCAACGTCCAAACATATTGGAGATATACTTTCATTCAGCACAATTCTAAAGTCGTTTCACACTAGTGTAAAAGTAAACATGATCAACATTCTTGTGATATAAGCAAATTTTTCAAGGGTACAATTCCTGCAATATTGTACACGTACATTCCTGTAGGAATCAGTACTACACACGACAAAAATTTTAAAATATTTTAAACACTTGCAGTAATTTGAAAGACGGAAATATTGTGCGTGTGTATGTTTCGCATTATCAAAACGCGACT
The DNA here is from genome assembly GCA_025434845.1 of Phenganax subtilis. Classification (NCBI taxonomy): domain Eukaryota; kingdom Metazoa; phylum Cnidaria; class Anthozoa; order Malacalcyonacea; family Clavulariidae; genus Phenganax; species Phenganax subtilis. Next base: position 12,285 of record JAOBYK011251970.1, on the reverse strand, counting down.
TATCAGTATTGAGCTGAAGTATATGACTTCGTGTCGGCATGGAATGTAATTGGTTTTTAACAAAAAGAAACTGAAGACCAGTCAATCAATAAGCAAAACTAGACATTTTGCACATTAGCAATATTTCAGCGACGTATTAGGCTAAAGCAACGTATTATAAGAAGAATAGAAATACAATGGATTAGTGACTATTTTGACCGCTTAAAACCCACGCACATTCAACTCAGCGGTCTGCAGCCCAACGGCATGATAGAAATTATAGTTACCACTTGGCGCATGAGGATGTAAAAAATTTGTTTTGGTTTTACGATTTCATTTCATCTCGTTCTAAAATGTTTGGATACTTTTTCGTGAATTAATTGTTTCCTTCCTAAAACACAGTTTTTCTTCTTATCAATTGCCTCACTCTATTTACAATCTCTGTACGGGATTTGTTTGAACTACCTCCTATATTGCTGTACCATTCTGGGTACCTGGGTGGAAGAAACGAATATGTGCACGTAAATACATGAGAGAGAACCCTGCATGGCCTGGATCGTACTAGCTACTATTCTTCGTCATTTTCTTTGTCAAATTAAATTTACATAGCTGCATCTACTGCATGAACGAATAGTTCTTCGCAGCTCTGGCTAGGCAGGGCGCTTGATTAGCTTATTATTATAATCTTGTTTCAAGTAACTTCAAATGTATTTACTTCAGGATAAATAAAGTCAAGATCAATGAACAAATTCAGTTTACGAGAACAAGCAGCTAAAGAATAAAAAGTAAAACAGTGTACGAAAACTCAGCAGCAATTTGCATCCATGAAAAATAAAGTATAGTTTACGTAGTTGAGATTCAAGCCTGTCGAATATTTCAAACCATCTGATACTCGACAACTCGCCGCTTCTGATAAAAGACGATTGGAATTCCTTCAACCATGAATCAGCAACAACTTAGCTTCACTGCATGTTGGATTTGAAGTCAAAACAAAATAGAAAGTATAGGCTGAACGAAATTTTTGAATTTTTCACACATTTTCATCTAACGGCCCAACCCTAAGCAAGCCGCGTCAGATAGCTCACATAATTCGAGATAACATGCACTCTGATTTCATGTCGACATTGTTCTCACAGTTTCATGCATTTATCTGAAACGATCTGAGTCTAGCAGATCAGAAGATAAAAACGTGAATCATGTGAAAAATTAAAGATAAAAGCTCAGCCTGATCGCATGTTATCACAACCTAGAGATATTTCTCAAGAAGAATCTTCGAAGTGAAAATGATGGAATTGATTCCCACCCTATTTCGAGAAACTGCCGTTATTTTAGAAATGAAATTCTTCTTCACATCATACAGTGAGCTTGCCATGCATCGGTGTCGTGATAACCTAAAGTTTACTTAAGCTCACGAATTCAAGGAGGTGTTTAAGTTGAAATATAATCTAGACCCCTGTTCCTGCATGTGAACAAACGATACAAAAGATACATATGAACATACGAATACGATACTTGGAGTTTTCCCTTGTACTATCAATACAAACAATACAAACAACGACAAGTTCAATACAACAGTTCAGAAGTTTTACAAAATACACAATATTACTTCGGCAGAATATATACGCTATTCTGTTTATTAGCATTGGTCATGCGCCGAAACGTGCACGTAAGCGTGCCTATTTTTATGATCGTAGTTCAAACCACCCGTGATAGCGTTGCATGCGAGGTAGACAGACTCAAAGTTGTCACTCTGGATGAATGATCATTTAATGACCGTCAGTGTACACTTGATTGCTAAGTTTAGGTACATGATTGACCCTGAGGCAGAGTAAAAAAAAATCTTGCACCAAAGATAGAAGAAACTTGTATTAATTGAAAACTGGAAGTAAACAGATGAACGAGACTAAAATTTTGAAATAATATAAAAATCTTCTTGTGTTGTTTTGACGTTGTATTCCGGATTAACTCTCAAAAAAGGACATTATGCGTCATACTAAATGCTTAACTCTTGACTAAGGCAACATTTCTCAACATCTCAATCCTATATACGGTGACATTGTCTGCGAGCTACTTCAAAACGTTTACACATGCATTCACAATTTCTACACAGACTCCTGTTTCTCGTACATTTTCTGCAGCTTTGTGGATCAAAGATAAAGATTCGTTTGCATGTGGTCGTAATTGCCTTGTAGGAAGAGTCACGAATTCTCTCTCTCAAATGCCAAAATATTCTATCTTCTTAGCAGTAAATGCCATAGAGAACATATATATTATCTATACTAATCATTGCTTTATTAATAAGTACTTCGAAACATTTGTAATTCGGCTGTTTAGCAAAGTCGTGACTAATGTCTTCACGACAATTACGAGCTACGACTTCACGTGACAGTGTCACAGAGAAATCAAGCAGGTGCATACTGGGATACCAAAGTAAAAAAGCCGGAGGTAAAGAACCCCACATTTTAGTGCCAAAACTACAATGCACCTGCGTACATATATGCTAGTGATTTATGAAGCATTTATTTGCTGAGCAAACTGACAGAATCTTGCTGAAGCTCAACAAATATATTTCGTCATTTGAAAAACTGTGTGCGAATCAAACATATCTTAATCTCTCCATCTTCGGTAAACATAAATCAATGAAACGACGGAAGGCCATGTTCATACATCAAAATGGCCGAAAATCTATTTTCAATACAGATAAATTGGTCAAGACGATGTTGTCAACAACACTAACTCAATAATTTTACGAATTGTGTGGATACATACGCTAGTCTTCCACTGAATGCTAGCGAATTAACTGTAGCAAGGCTAGAACTGGAGAAGAAAATATATTCGTGCTCGAAACAGGGGTATATTACAATGCTTGTTCCCTTGTGCGGCAGGGGTGTAAGCAAGACTTTAAAATACTTCCCAATCTTCCTGTACAAACTACATATGCGTTCACAGCTTCTTAAAATTGTTGCCAGTTTTGTCACACAATAAATCAACATAGCGGAAATACATTGTAAGGTTATCTCCGCAGAGTCATTTGGACTCAGAATAAACTCATTTACAAACTGTCATTCCTGAATCAACAAGTAGCTAGAAATTTACCAATCTTTTCTTCAAATGTTTATAAAACTATTTTCCATCACATTGAATGATGGATATCTCGCATGTCATTATACGAGAAGTGTAACTTGTAATTGAAACAAATAATTTTTTTCCATCTTTGGCAATAGATCAATTTTTACCAAACGTTTCGACAACGTGTGTGCGTGCATCCTGTTTCTATGCTGTTTTTCTGGCTATTTCTTAAATCTTCTCTACAAAATTATAAGAAATTATTTCCTTCACAAAATCCCTGGCATAGATTTGAATGTGCGTTGAGGAAGTGACAAGAAGTAATTAAAGAGGGATTTTGAGTTCCAATCAGTCATGATCCAAATCAATTGTTCAAACGCAGGTCTCTCTCATTCAGCTTTGGTTGCATTTTTCAAATGAAGAAATCGAGAGAATGTTCTTGATAGATCAAAACTGTATAGCTCTTTGTCATCCCACATTCACTTTTTTTATTCCACTCCAACAAGAGGCGGTTTGAGTGCGAGAACGCGTGCGCAACTAAGTTTAAGCTGCTAGACACAAATACAGACGAAAGCAAGCCGTGAATGGAGGACCCCTCAATCATTATTGGCGTCTACCTTGAGTATATTAGAGGAAATAGGACTACTTAGTATCATCACTGGAACTTTGTCTGGATATTATCACGAATAGCAAAATGATCTGTTCTGTAGAATAGAACAGCACTAAATGGTGCTATTATTTTATCTACGAAGTTTCTAAACTCAACTAATTGCAATTTTTTTTCAGGATGGCGTCCATGGTCAGACTGGTCCTCGTGCTCAGTCTCCTGTGAGCGCGGGTCACAAACGAGAACGAGGAAATGCATGACGGGAAATTGTGAAGGCGATACAACTGCAACACGAGTGTGCAATGATTATGAATGTGAAGGTATGCAGTAATGTTTACTCATTCAGGTACGATACCGTATAGTTTCAATTTATAAAATTTTATCGTACAACACGAAAAAAAATATAAACGAAAGTAAAAAATACAGTAGTTCTGATGTAAATAAGTGGAATTGAATTAAAAAAGGCGTCGCCAAATGGTATGCAGGAAAAAACGGTTTCGTTTAAGAGCGATTAATTTTCAATGATTGCATGATTGCAAAATAATTTATGAATAAGAGCAAAACTATGCGCATTAAAATGTTTCTGAATACATGAGCGAGACCTCGCGTAGAGAAACCCGCACGACTTGTTACCAAAAATAATTGATTAATGAGTTCAATATGATGACTGTTGACGTCTCAAAACTATCGCCGAACGTGCACTGTTGTGAAATTTTTTTTCCATTACATAAAATATTGAAATTAAAAAAAAACTATCTGCAGTGGCAAACTAAGTGCCGATGAATGTCTTTCCCTAAAAAGTGCAAGCAAGAAAGTTGCTGCATGTCCCTATAAATTTTTATTGAAATTCTAGCTCGTTATCTTTCAACTACCGACGATAACAAACGCACACTCATTAATTTCGTATTTCAACCGCCATAGACCTTTACATTCTTTTATGATCAAAGGTTCAATGTTATCACACAAATACAGTAATTTGTGATTCATAATAACTCATTAACTTATCACAACAGTACAGTAACAAATAACTTGAAACTTATCTGTTTTTTTGGTCGTGGATAAGTTTCACCTAGAAAACCTTGTTTCTGCGCTTATATGAAAGAGAATCCAAATTATGATATGACATAACAGTTATTGAGTTGTGGTCTTTTCCAGGAAACTACACATCACATTTTCTTTAGGGCGTGGTCAATAACTTTTCTCCAAATAGTTTAGTTTTTATGGTTTATAATCACTTTAGTATGCGAAATAATAAAGTTTACAAGAAGAAATGCAATAGCGCGTTTTTTTTAAAAGACATAAAATTTCATCGTACTGTTCATTTGAAGTTTGTTAGAACTATGACGTCATCCTACACAATTTATGAGGCGAAACAAATATTAGGAACAACAGTAATGACAAAATGGAGAACAAATGTCGCCTCAAAACCGCAAAATGCAAATCTAAAATTCTTTGCATCCTACAAGGATAATTACTGAACTTTGTCGCCCCATATTCCGGTTGCAAATGTACATGTTTATTTAATTACTATGCGCCTAGTTTCATAAATTTGCAGCGAGGTAGAACGCTTTTGGCAATTAAATTAACATAGATGTAATCTCTAGACTTGTAGTCAGCATGTGTGGTGTCGCACGCACATGACTACATTTTACCGCTAGCCAAATCACGCTGTGTGCACGCGCATCCAGACCCCACGGACTGGCTCGTCACAGAGGCCAACAACTTTTATGCTTCTACTATAAATATTAAATCATCAAACTGAGATTAAAAACACATGTTGGTGACACGACACGCTTATGAAAAATATTTAGCCGGCAGCAGAAATTTCCAAGTTTTCGAAAGCAAGTGATATTCTCTGATTCTAAAACCGTGTTTCTGCTCTGAAAGGCACTTTCTTGTACCCACCGAACTCGCTCACGAGTCGCGAATAGCAACGTCTAGTAAAATTGTTGCTCACCAAATACCGATTTTTGTATTTCTTAGTAGAAACTTCTGATAACAAACCATTTGGTGAGAACATTGAATGAGTTTCAAGTTTCATTGCACAGTAAATTGTAAAATTTATCATTATACATACACCAAGTATTGGTTAGAATTAATTTCTGGAAATACACATCAACAACTTTTTCGTCATCCAGAAATCACGATTTCTAGAAATGAAAACAATAATTTATAGTGCAACACAGAACATAATGTTACAGATTGGAAAATGGACAGTGATGTACAGGGTCCTGCAATTTTGATTTCTTGTCAAAGAATTACCATTGTTTCTTTAGGATGGACAAACTTATTGGAGTATTTCGTAGGAAGACGAAATTCTCGAAGTCTTTCCACGCCAGAAGAAGATGACTTAAAAATTAACAGTTTGGGAAATCTTTCTGTTCCAACTCATAAGATATTTTGGAACCAATTTCCAAGACATTTCACGATGTTTGCTGCAGCAAAATACGTCGACTACACTGGAGGCTACTTAGTTAGTTTCTATGACTCTAATGACAGACTACAGATTGGAATAAAAGTAAGCAAAACGTCTGTAGCACTAGAGTACGCTCAAGTTGGGAAAAGAAATCGGTTCCATGCGTTTAATGTCGAAGTTATTGATAACAAATGGCATCAGTTTGCGTTCAGTGTTGGAGATGGACTTGTTTCGTTTTATCTTGATTGTGAACGAATTGGAACTCAGAATATTACTCAGGGTATCGCTGATCACGTGGATCGTAATGGAAACATCTATCTGAGTGCGAAGACTAATCCTCCCAAAGAAACCAACAAGAAGATTGAGGTAGGAATTTGGACGACGATTCACAACAGTATAATTCTGTATTTTTCAAATATATGCATGCTTCAGAACTTTTACAGTTTAAAAAGTCCTTTTATTTCTACAAGTTCATCGTGCATTTATACTGCATGTGCATACTCTAAATGTTGTGTATATGTTATAGTTTTACATTAGAGAGCTATCTTTATCGGACGATGTTAGTGCTGGTCAAAAGCAATGCGTGTTCAAAGACCTTTACGTAAGTATGAAGAAATTTGGAAATAAATTGCAGTCCTATTCATGATATGAAAGAGTATTTAGAGAATTCTACGCAAATGCGAGTCGAGGAAAACGTTTGCTTTCGCATCATAACAATTTTGAGTAAACTTTCATATAGAAAGTTTCATAATGATATATGTTCTACATCAAGTAACCTACACAGATTGCAACAAACAAACAAAGATGGTGAAATCAATGAGGCTGATTTTCGGCAATTACATTATGATGAAAACAACAGGATGCAGGATATCATCTATCACTTGAACTAAAGAATATAATGCTCCCAGCTTATAAAACTAATTGCCGATTATTTGAATTATCATTGCCGAATAAACAGGCTTACTTTTACGAATGTATAGACTTATATACTTATCCATCACTTCTATGACGTCAGTACCCCAAGTAGAGCCAACCACCTGTTTTGCTACATAAATATTTTGCTCTACAAACGTAGCTTGGCTTATGAAATTCGAGAGAATGTACAAATATAATAAGAACAGTTTCATAACTTGCCTATACGAGGTTATTTATAAATGTCAACGCTACTTCGCAGACCAAATATAATACAAGAAATATTAAGACCGAATGATACACGGACTTTAAAATTGACTATTATGCAATTTGTAAAGGACTCAAGTAATTGTGTACAATTTCTTTTTATTTTCAGGAAACAGAATCAGGATCAGGAATAGAAGCAGGTAAATTTTATAACGATTTTTTCGCCTGAAATAATGATTTCAACATAGATCTTGTGAAACACGCTCTCTGTCTATCTATATGCAGTACGACTGGAAAACTTTCAAGCATTGTTACTGAATGAAAGTGAAGAAGGACTACAGATTTCACTTAAAACCATGCAGTGATTTCAGCTTTATTTTCTAAATGTTTTCTCAATTCTTTCCCAACTGCCAGTCCATATTTGGCCCACTTAGTTTAAACTTTATATAGTCAACATGCACAGCATAAATCTCTTACGAGGCTCGAGTTCTTTAAAAATATGAAAGTGAGTTACAAGATGTATAGCCTGAATACCGAAATATTCCTAGACGTGATAAGGTGGGCGTGGTCTTCATGGACACCTTGTTCTAAAAGTTGTGGCAAAGGAGGAACACGACGTCGAGTGAAAATGTGCGAAGCACAATATTGGAGCACGTCACCAGAAGCATGCAAGAATATATTACAAGAAAAAGAGGAAGAAACCTGCGACAAAAACAAACCTTGCCCTGGTAAGTTACATACACACTCTTGAACGCATGGTTTTTGGAGGTATGGTTTCGAGACGATGACAAATTCTTCGTTCCATCTTTATGCCATGCTTACGTAAATGTATGCGTGCTAAGAGGGAGGCTAGACTATAAAGACTTTGTTTCTTGAGTATATATGTTCGATATTCTTATAGCTAACTGTCTGAAGCGATGCCGGAATGGAGTATGTACGTCCAGAAATAAATGCAAATGTAAGAAAAATTACTATGGTCTCTACTGCGAGTCGAAAAAAGGTTTGTGAGATATTTTTTAGCCATTGAATATGAGAAATGTACCACAATACATGTAAAGTTAAAGTTGGGTAAATTATTTCGAACATAATTTGATTTAGCCGCATCGTGTCGACGGAGATGCAAAAACGGAGGTCGATGTTTGACATTCAAAGGAACTTGCAAATGTCCGAAAGGCTTCACTGGACAATATTGTGAAAAAGGTTAGGATGAAATGATGCTGAATGATTTCACTAGTAAAACTAAAATAATGCCTAGCCTAAACTAATCTTATATTTTATTATAGTGACGTGCTTTCCAAAATGTCTCTACGGAGGGGAATGTGTAAAACCTGGAGTGTGTAAATGTAGACCTGGACACCGACCACCGCTCTGCAAACGTAAGGCATCATGTATTAATATACCATACATGACAAGTTTATTACACTGGCATATGAAACACTGAACTCATCAAATGATTTTGTATTTAAAGAGAAAATCAACGCAAAATTTGAGCTAATTTATAGTCGTTCAACGCTGATACTTAGAAATGAATTTCAAATATTTCTAGCCTCATGTCGACCATCTTGCCTAAACAAGGGAGTTTGCATCATGCCAAATGTTTGTCGATGTAGAAAAGGATATTCTGGAGACAGATGTCAATATGGTGATTAATTCTTAATTGTTATACTATACAATTATACATATATTTAAGTTACTTAAATTATAAAAAGTTTTATTTAGTAAACCATTATGATGACGTAACGATACTTCTAGAAAGTTGATATATGTAAACAAATTATATCACTGTTGTAAGCATAAATCTGACATATCTACAATATGCATTCATTTCATAAAATATAAGGACATTGACAGATCAGTTCAATGTAGTCACGATGTACTGTCCACGCTTTAAGACCACTGATTAATATACTTGGTACCACTAACTAGCATCAACAAGAAAGCACTCCTTTACAAGCATTTCTCGTTTGGTTTTCTTACTTTGTAACTCTGAAATGACTTGTTTGTGTCGTGACTTAGTACTACCTCTGCTGGCTCTAAACTATACTAACAATTCAACCTACATCACATGACCACGTCGACATCGGGTTGTACGATACACATATTACTATCTGCGAAGGCACAGC
>JAOBYK011250859.1:0-21752 GCA_025434845.1 Phenganax subtilis | reverse complement strand
ATATATAATAGAATGGTTTAAGTTTACCTCAATTAGTCCACTACACAGTGTTTCATCCAAAGGGAATCATCATATGAACTCATATGAACTTTTGACTTGCATGGTAATCTTCAACAGAGTGCTCAAAGTGGAGAAAGTACAATATAAATCTTAAAATATATTATCACTACACTTCTGTCTACAGAGGTGTGAAACACAGCGACAATTTATTTTAAGACATTAAACAAATACTTATAAGTATATGAAAACATAAACAGAAGACAAAACTGCACAAGAGGAAACATTGAACAAGTTTATTAATATGCACATGGCACTTCATGTGAGGTCCTTCTTTGGAAGCAATCAGGCATTTATAAGGGAATTTCTTAAACAATTTAGTTCACATAATGGCAAAAGTGCCAAATTTTAGGTTAATCCATATATATGAGCGAATTATTGTATTACCTGAAGACAAAATAGACTCCAGCATAGTACAAGTAAGAAGAAGTAAAAAGATTCTGAATACTATTTGTTAAAAGTTTTAAGCTTAAATAAGTTTTAACTTAATAAGTTTTGCTCAATGGTTTTATTGCTTTGATAAGTTTTGCTAAATAAGTTTTGCTTAATAACTTTTATTTAATAACTCTCGTGTTAATTTAAAGTACTGGTAACCAAAGTACTGCATATAGACAAGTCATTCTGCCTTGCTTTGTGGGGAAACAATACTAAAATTGGGCTGCCTAAAGTAATTTATTTTTGATTCACTGCTGTATAAAGAAAAGTGGAGTGCCCATGGTGCTCAAATCAAAGCCACAATGATTAAATTTGCCCCTCAAAATAGTTTGAAAATATTAAAACAAATCAGACAAAGCTATGCAATGATATACATGTTACCTATACCGGTGTGCTTAAATGTTGCAGAGGAAATTAAACTGTTTGTGCTTTGCTTGACTATTCTGTCTGCCCCGACTTTCAAACATGTATAGATCCAAAGGGCAGGAAGTTGATCGGCTTCAGGCAAAAATCTCATTTGCCTTCTGCCTGTGTGTGCATTTTTATATACAAAGTCCCATACGACAGCTGGAATATGCTCTCTTTTCTCCTTCTATGCAATTCCGGCACGGTTTAGCAGCCTTAAAAACTTGAAAAGCCACTTCAGTTGATAAAATCTCTACAATCATAGGCTGATAGCAAAGAGCTAAACTGAAGATTTTTGTTGGCAATCACCATCTACATGAATTGCATGACTCTCAATCTCATTGACAGTATACTTGAAAATTTGTAATAAACAGCAATTTCACAATCATACGATTATGTAAATCAAAAAGGAAAGACCTCATTTTAAAAATATTAATGTTACAGTGTACCTACGATTTAAATTGCATATTATTGCTCAACACGAATTGTTCATAAAAGTGGCCTATTATTTTAATATAGACCTGACACATAATCACACATGGCCCAATATAATAATTGTTATATTAATAACTGTTTACTATACCCGACGTTTTAGCATATTAAACTGCTTCGTGGGATTCGTTTTACCCATATTGGCAATTTTGTCGTCTTCAGTATCGATTTGGTCGCGGTTATTCAGCAGTGGTTCCTTACATTTACGGCATTTCTTCGCTGCAGGGCCATTGTACTCATTGCAAGGAACACACTGTTTCGGACGACCGGCCTACATGCAAGGTAATATTCAAACTGTTCAGCATGTGTGGATATGCAAATTGCGAATAATCAATGTTGACAGTGCATCAAGGGGATACTTGGCGGCTATATTCATTTTAAAAATCGTACCATAATCTAATCTTGTAGGATATATTGAATGTAGCTTCACAAGACAGAATAATATCCAAGCGAAGAAAGACGAGCCCGAACCAAGGCGCCAGAATTCAAACGAGAAATATTAATCGTAAGAGTAAGACTCCGTGTTCGTGAGCTTCCCGCCAATTCTGCGATCCCGGTCCGGAAGTTACATGCTAGCTACATTTGTGCAACCTTGCACCTTGCATTACCCGATATTGGGAATTTAGAGGCCTTTGACATATACCTATTATAGGTAATCTAGGAGTGAGGATATGTTGATACTACAGTACAGGCCGGCTAGCAGCCGAGCGATCGGCTACATTTTGGACGGCTATCAGCCGATGCGAAACGTGCGTATCGGGTGTGTGACAACTGTCATGTCGTTAATTTTCATTTCTTCAGCTTCGCTATTCCAGCCTGGTCCAATGAAGAAGTTGCTGATTTGAACTGGACTTAGGGTCTCTTGCTTTTGCTGGAATAAATCACGCTTGGCTTTTGAAAAACAGACCACTCTCACATGTTTGTCTTTCGTTTGTAACTGAAAATCACACCATTGTTTCTTTCTACCTTGTTTCAACGGAGACAATTGATGAACATACCCAATAACAGGGCTTGAAACCAGTTTTGACGAACTCATTTGTGAAGATCAAGAAAATACAGTAACTAGGAGTAATCAGTGCATGAATCACAAGTAAACAAAGCTTGATTGAAGGCTTACAAGTGTGTCGTCAATTTTAGTTACACTATAATTGTTCTTTGCACATGTGATCACTTGGATAGCCAATAACAGGCATGAGTTATCGGTGTCGGCTTTGGACTAACCGTACCGCGTACGGATGTAGCTCCAAAACGTATATATCTGCAAAGTGCAAACTTACTACAATCAGTAATACAATCTAGATAAATACTGTATCGCAATTTGTGAAATGAGTTCATCAAAATGAACAAGTTCTATTGGAAAAGTTCACGAAGTTAGAAAAATCACAGTAGTGCTGCCATCTTTCAGGTCTGTAGCTCGGTTTAATGAAAATTTGCTATTAGATAGTAATTCCTGCTTGCAAAAAAATGTTCGTGATGAGGTTTGGCTGCATGCACAGTACAGCTAAGGATTAGCGGCTTGCAACATGTTTGTTACTCTGCTGTCAGATTCCTGATATTGTAGATGTAGCTATTATGAAATTATTGAAATATGGATATAAGCATAAGTACAATAATAAGCTTCGCACGGCAGAGTTTATAAACCGTAAACTGAAGCGTTATTGTTTTCAAGCGTGGTCATCGAGCAAATTTTCTCTCCTGTCTACACTTAGTTGACATGCATAATTAATAATTTATATACTCATATACATAGAGAAACTGTTTTATTAGTCGTGTATGCATACTGTATAAATTAAAAATATAGTGAATATTTATATTTTGGACATACGCTGTAGACTTAATTACCAATGGCAACAGATCAGGCAAAAGCTAGTGACATTGTGCATAAGCTAGTTTCAGGATTTGAAACGAAAACAACAACATAATTATGAATCCGTAAAATAGAATTGATATTTCATATTACTAATAAGAACTTTACATGTTTCCATTTCACTCTTTTTGAGTGTTTCTAATTCATTAGATGTTTCCTTTTATGCACTGTGCTAAATTAATTCTAATAAAGGGTAAATCACTTAAATTTAATTCCTTAACAATTAGGAATACAATTAGGAATACAAATAGGAATATATACTGATAAACACTTTTACTTTTTTTAGGTGGCATTTGCACAGCCAATCAAACCAGCATCAGCTTGAGACCAGGAGCTACATGCAACCTTGTCTCAAGCCAGGGCGTCGGGCCATTACAGTTAATACAGGGCCTCATCCCATTACAGTTAATACTGGGCCTCGTCCCATTACAGTCAATGCCTTAAATACAGGGCCTTGCCCAAGTAAGTTTGACCTACTAAATATAAGTGACTACAGGGCCTTGTTCCCTTTGTGTAAAGTCACTACAGGGCCTTGTTCCAACACTCCGTTTTGTGGCTTTTGTCTCATACACTTTGTACTTTCCAACATATATGCAGTAAATAACCACTTTTCCCAATTAAAGCAGTGCCAATTGAAAAGGAAAACCAGCACCAAATTTTGCCTGTGGTATCTACAAATGATGTATCATTGTCATACAGTTCATGTAAATTATTTGCTATTATTAGTTAGGCTTTCAAATGATGTGGAGGAAAATCCAGGTCCCAGAACTCTATTTGATATAGTTGATGCCACATTTACTGTTTGTGCTGATTTTAATCAAGGCAATGAGTTAATGTTTGGAATAAATGCTGGTAAACAGTGCGTAGCTATGTCCTTGTATGCTACTGTTTACAAAGAAATTAAATCTGTCAATATCTGGGATTAATTAATTTTAAACACAATTTTAATTTGTGGTAACAGTTTATATGACATTATCAGCCATAGTGTAAATAAGAGCTATTTGTTATTGACCGATGTTCCTGAATTTGTAGAGATTGACAGCAATTTTTTTAATTTGCGATATAGTGATTCTTTTTCAGGAGCATTGCATATGAGACAAAATAATCTCCCCCATGTGACTCTTGAACATGCTTTAAGTGAAATATTTTTTTCTTTGAACTATAAGAGTTGTTTACTTACAATTGGTATGAATACTGTAGCAATTATGATGCCTTTTCCTGGTGTGTTTAAAGTGTTTGATTCGCATTCAAGAGATGTTTTAGGAAGACCATCCGCATTTGGTAGCTGTGTTTTAATATCAGTAGAGGGAATAGAAAGTCTTGCTGAATTTTTTCAATTAATATCAGAGACCAATAAACTGAATGTTCTGATTCCATTTGAGTTAAAAGGTGTGGATTGTATCAATAGCAGCAATATGGAGACAGAACTATCTACAAAAGTTAATCTAGTGAAAAATTCAAATTTACTTCACTCAACTGAAAGCAACCAAACATTAACAGAAAGCATTATATCAAATGATCCAGCTGAACAAAATGAGTGTACAACTGGTCCCTTTAAAGCAAATACTAACGAAGCCAAAAAACTACATGAGACCACTGAACATAGAAACGCAAGACTTGGAAAAATGAAAGAATACTATAAATCAAAAAACTACATGAGACCACTGAACATAGGAATGCTAGACTTGCAAAAATGAAAGAATATTATAAAGCAAAAAAACTACATGAGACCACTGAACAAAGGAATAGTAGACTTTCAAAAAGAAAAGAATATTATAAAGCAAAAAAAGAGCATGAGACCACTGAACAAAGGAACGCTAGACTTGGAAAAATGAAAGAATATTATAAAGCAAAAAAACTACATGAGACCACTGAACAAAGGGACGCTAGACTTGGAAAAAAGAAAGAATATTATAAAGCAAAAAAACAACAACAAACCACTCAATGAAGGAATGCTAGACTTGGACAAATGAAAGAATGTACTAATTTCAACACGGTAAGAAGACTAAATGAAACCACGGAGCAGAGGGAAACTCGACTTGCTAAAGATCGTGAAAGAAAGAGAGCATCCAAAGAAAAAGTTTACAAAATGAGGGAAAAGCTGGGAGAGCGAAATGGTTGTTATATCTCACGTTCATTCAAAAAGGTTACTACAAGTCCTGTTAGTAATTGTTTTCCCAATGAAAATATTCATGAATCAGCACTTGCTAGAGAGTTCCATGACATCGTATCTGCTGGACCTCTATATATCTGCACTTGCTGTGACCAATTATGGTATAAACATAGTGTATTGCCTGCAGAACAATTAAAACTGGTAAAACCTGACGTATCCAATTATCTACAAAATGCAAAAAGTGTTGATGGTATTGAGTGGATTTGTCAAACCTGTAACAATCACTTAAAGAAAGGGAAAATTCCTCCTTGTGCCACAGCCAATAGCATGCAATTTCCACAAAAGCCTTCATTCTTTGACCTAAATGAACTAGAATGTAGACTAATTGCTCCTTGATTGGCATTTCAAAAGATTTTTCAGGCCCCAAGAGGTGGTCAACTCAAAATTACTGGTAATGTTGTTAATGTTCCAGCAGATGTAAACAGCACAGTGAGTATGCTTCCTAGAATGTCAGACGAGACTGCCACAATTAAAGTTCAACTAAAGAGAAGATTACAATACAAAAGTTCTGCGCTTTCATTGAATATCAGACCTCACAAAGTAATGCAAGCCGCTGCATGGTTGGTAAATAATAGTTCTTTGTATCAAGATGAAGGAATCACCATTGATGAAAATTGGTTAAGCAGTTTACAATTATCAAGTGAAAATATTGAAACAACACATGATGCTAGTGATGAAAGATCAGGCTCTCAAGAAGATGAATGGATTGAAGATGAGGCTGAGATACCAGCAGGTGTTACAGATACGATGTTAACCTCATCAGATTTTGTCAATGACAGTGAAAGACAGGAAATATATAATTTTGCACCTGGTGAAGGAAACAGACCATTGAGTGTATTTAGAGATCAGTATTCTGAAGAAATGGCTTATCCAGGAATATTTCTTGGACAAAAAAGACCTGATGACAAAGAAAGGTTAAGAAATGTTTACTTTAGTGAAATATGTAAATCTGAGTTAAGAAGATCTGATCGTCAAGCTGCTATATGTGTAGAAAATATTTTCTTTAAAGCTAAGAAACTGCAAATGAAGTTCTTGATCGGGCAATCTCAACTTGCACTGCGAAAAAACAAAATGGGAAATAGAACACTAACTGCTGGAGAGTTAAAAACACCTGAAGGTTTGCAAAATCTAATAAATCATGATGACGGCTTCAGATTCTTAAAGACATTAAGAGGCTCCCCTCCTTACTTTGAAAAAGCTAAAAAAGATTTGTTTGCTATGATTCGACAGTTAGGATCAGCTTCGTTATTTTGCGGTTTTTCTTCTGCAGAAACAAAGTGGAATCACTTATTGAGAATTCTTGGAAAATTAATTGATAACAAGGATTATAGTGATGAAGAATTGGAAACCCTTACTTGGGAGAAAAAGTGCCGACTGATCCAAAGTGATCCAGTAACCTGTGCAAGACATTTTGACTATCAGTTTAATACTTTCTTTAAAAAAATGTTTTAAAGAGTGAATTGGCCCCAATAGGGAAAATCAAAGATTGGTTTTAAAGAGTTGAGTACCAGCAGCGACGTTCACCTCACATTCACATGTTGCTCTGGCTTGAAAATGCACCAGTTTTCGGTGTTGATACAGATGACGATGTTGTTGCTTATATCGATGGAATAATTACATGTAGTAAACCTGAAATTGACAATGAATTACTAAATCTTGTAAATCGACAGACACACCGACATTCTCACACTTGCAGAAAAAAATCAAAAAATATTTGTATATTTAACTATCCGCAACCAGCAATGAGAAGTTCTCAGACTCTTTACCCTCTGGATAGCACTACGTCTCCAAGCGTTGCTAAATCTAGCAAAGAATTATGGAAAAACATCAAGAGTAAACTAAATGAATTTAAAGAAGGCAAAGACATCACGTTTGATGAACTATTACAAGAGTTAGAGGTTTCGGAACATCATTATATCCTTGCTATACAGTCATCATTAAACTCTCCGACCATCTTTTTGAAAAGAAGTCCAAATGAATTAAGGATTAATAACTACAATCCAACTTGCCTTCGAGCATGGAGGGCTAATATGGACATCCAGTACGTTCTAGATGTGTACGCCTGTGCAATGTACATTGTTTCATACATTTCCAAAGCTCAGAAAGCAATGAGTGAATTACTACGTAAAGCTGTGGCTGAAGCCAGAGAAGGAAAAACAAACATAAAACAGCAAGTTCGTGATGTTGGTAACAAGTTTTTAAACTCAGTAGAAATCAGTGCACAAGAAGCCGTCTATATAGTTCTTCAAATTCCTATGAGAAAAGCGTCACGAAGTGTCATTTTTATTAACACATCTCCACCTGACGAACGAATTGAGTTACTGAAGCCTTTGAGTGAAATTGAATATCTGTCAGATGATTGCGAAGAAATTCAGTCTGGCGGACTTTTGAAAAGATATATTGAACGACCCCATTGTATGCAAAATATAACATTAGCTGATTGGGCCGCATGGTACGATTCCTGTCGTAAAAAAAGTTACAAGAAAACAACCAAAAAATGTGATCTAGATAACCTTCTCTTAGAGAATGAGGAAGAAAATAATGAAGATGAGTTGCTTGATGACTCTGCAGATAGTATAACTACCCTGAGTAAAGCTGTAAAGAAAAGAACTCAAGCGCGAGTAATCAGAAGTGTTTGGTTTAATAAAGACAAACAACCTGAAAAACATTACCGTGAGTTGTTGATGCTTTTTACTTCTTGGCAAAATGAAGAAACTGATTTATTAAAAGACTATTCATCGTATGAAGAGCACTATATGGCAAGAAGTGATGAAATAAGCGAACAAATGCAACAGTATGCCATTTGTAATGAAGACTTGAATGAAGTTGGAAATCATTTGCAACAATGCGATGACGATGTGTTCGACACCATAGCGCCTGTGACGCAAGATGCAGAACAACAAGATCAAGATGAAGGATGTACTGATACTCATCCAGATTTGAATGAAACTTTTGATCATCTTTCTGAAAATTTTGGTATACCAACTGTTCAGAATAATAAACCTCTAATTTTAAAAGAGATGCAAGACGACGAATATCGAGGTTTAGTTCAAACGCTCAACAAAAAGCAAAGAGAGTTTTTCTGTCACGTTCTACCCTTGATAAAATCCTCTGACAAACCATTCTTTGCCTTTCTCAGCGGAGGTGGTGGTGTAGGTAAATCTCACCTTATTAAGTCAATCTACCAGGCTGCTTTGAAGTACTATAATTCACAAGCAGGGGAAGATTTTCGACGTATTCATGTACTGAAACTTGCTCCCACAGGAAAAGCTGCTTACTT
This sequence comes from Phenganax subtilis, assembly GCA_025434845.1. Lineage (NCBI taxonomy): Eukaryota > Metazoa > Cnidaria > Anthozoa > Malacalcyonacea > Clavulariidae > Phenganax > Phenganax subtilis. Next base: position 13,043 of record JAOBYK011250859.1, on the reverse strand, counting down.
AATAAAAGGTAACACGATTCACAGTGCTTTTGGCATTCCAGCTAATCAGTCTATGAAGAATTACAAACCATTGGACTCAGGAAGATTAAATACAATGAGATGCCAACTTGGAGCATTAAAGCTGATTTTACTGGATGAAGTATCCATGGTTGGAAACAGTATGTTTACCATCCAAATGAATAATCGTTTAAGAGATTTGAAAGGTAGCAAAGAGGACTTTGGCAGTGTAAGTATCATTGAACTTGGTGACTTGTTCCAATTAAAGCCTGTAATGGATGGCCACGTGTTTACTGATGTTCAGTGTTTGTATTCTTACAATAACCTTGTCCCAAATCTGTGGAGGAAATATTTTCGGATGTTTGAGCTAGATGAAATCATGCGTCAAAGAGAAAGCAAGGTATTTGCCGAAATTCTAAATCAACTTCGTGAAGGTAATCATACTCCAGAAGATCTTGAAAAGCTAAAGGAAAGATGCGTTGAAGAAAGCGAGTGTCCTACTGACGCACCTCGATTATTTATTCAAAATGCATTAGTTGATCAGTATAACAATAAAGTTTACCAATCATTGGATAGTGTTAATAAACACACGATCAAGGCTCAAGATAGCGTCATTGGTGCATGTTCAGCTGAACTTAAAGAGAAAATAATGAGACAAATACCATATGTTCTTTTGAAGAATTCTAAACAGTTGGCTCTTAAACTAAATATAGCCGTTGGACTACGTACAGAAATTGCAACAAATATACACACTGATGATGGTCTAACTAACGGTGCGAGTAACGTGATTAAACATATCCAACTAACTAACAATGGCAAACCCTCTGGACTCGTCTGGGTTCAATTTGACTACGAACACGTTGGAAAGGAAACAAGACAAGAAAACAGAAACTTATTCACAAGAGGTATTCCAAATACATGGACTCCTATTAAACCTGTGACAACGCAATTTTTTGTAGGTAAGACAAAATCCGCTCAAGTTGTTAGAAAACAATTTCCTTTACGACCAGCATCAGCTAAAACTGTCCATAGGTCACAAGGTGATACTCAGTCACAAATCGTCGCTAATTTAAGTACAACAAGGGTGATACCTCACATACATTATGTCGCGCTAAGCAGAGTAAACACAATTGAAGGTTTGTATATTACTGATCTTTGTGAAAGTAAAATTTCTGTTGACCCCAAAGTTGTACAAGAAATGCATTTGCTGAGAAACGAATATAAATTAGACCTTTGTTTTACTCCATTTTACATGTTCAACCAGCTTGATTTGAAAATATGTTACCTAAACGCAAGATCTTTGCACAAGCACATAGAAGATGTTCGAAAAGATATCAATTATTCATCAGCCGACATCTTAGTCTTCACTGAAACAAGATTCAGTTGTCACGATCCTGATGAAATGTATGCAATTGAAGGTTTCGAATTATACAGAAATGATGATATTTCAAATGCTAACCGCCTGCACCATGGAACAGCTGTCTATTCCAAGCTTCCAATGATGACTGGATACCCTTGTGCAAGAAATTGTCATGGTATCGAGTTAACTGTAGTAAAGACAGTTGAACGGCCCGATTTAATCGTAATAGCAATATACAGATCTCCAAGGCTTACAATGTCGTCTCTTTTGGCGGCAATTCGTGCCACTTTGGACGAGAACCCTTCATCACAGGTTGTATTAATTGGAGATTTTAACGTCAATTGGCTTGATGAGGTAGAACGAAGATCATTGTACAACCTTATGATCAATGAGAATGGTCTCACACAACTTATATCCAGCTGTACAACAGATTATGGAACATTGATTGATCATGTATATACAAATTTGACCGAAGAAAATGTCCAAGCAGGTACTCTTGAAACTTACTTTAGTGATCACAAAGCAGTTTGGGCTTCTGGAAGGTAAACAACTAATGAGACACAGACGTAGAGTTGGCATTTCACAAGAATCAACATAAATAATTGAATATGCAAGATACCATCTATATGGTATTGATATGCGCTATATCGAACTTTTCGATCCCTCATGAAAACGAAGTTATTTCATATTCAAGAACGAACAAAATAGCCATACATATCAACTTTGAATTGATTATTCTTTTACATGAAACCAAACTTCATGTACTCTAGCTGTAATTGATATTAAAGAGGATGACCTGTCCTACTTCCTAGAATCTTACTATATATTATTAGTATTACAGTAACAAAGTAAATGCTATAACTTCATGTAACCTAATATCGAACTCCATTCCACAACAAGGAGATATGTGACCATACTAGCCCATATGATAAACATAGAAAACATAAAAAGCACTGTGATTATACACACCGCTATATAAACCGGCTTTCCGATTTCCTAGACAAAATTGCTGCCCATGAGTTTTTCAAAAAGCCCCTGACTCGGCTACCCACCTGTACGCTATGCATACCTATTTTTATTTTAGTGCTTGTAAAGGTGTAGATTGTGTGGAAATAAAAGGATTTGTTACATAGAAATGTTGTCTCATTTTTTATACAACTACTGCAAAGACATGAGTGTTAGAACCTTCTTCGCCACTACGTGTGATCAACTCGATCATTTAAAACAATTGCTTGATTTTGATTGGATATTAGCTGAGAAAGATGCAAATGTGGCAAAAAAATCTTTGGAGGGGAAAATGTATATATCGTTTTCCTAACACGAAATTTTTTTATCCTAAACATGTTGTAAAATATGCGAAGTATTGTGAATTGAAAGTTGATTCTCCTTATTTGGGTGAAAGAAGACAGATAAACGGTATAATTCAAGTCAGATTTTGAATGACAGAATCCAGCATTCACAAATTATTTTCTCTCTACTGTGGAATATTCAATATGTGTTTTGAGAAATACACAGACTGATGGAGTTAGCTCATTACCGTAAACCTCTGAATATAAGCCCTGGGCTTATATACTTTCGGAAGCGATTTTTGATGGGCTTATACAAGGGGGGGGGCTTATGTACGAAGGGGCTCATGCATGGACGATCTTTTGTGTTAGTAATAAACAAGTTGGTCATAAATAGGAAAATGAACACGTACTAAAACCAAAACTCAAAGACAATGTATAAAACCTATACTGCACGTATATAAAGTATACGTATCCAACGTTCGGGACGCCTTAAAACACCAACAGGACGAACATTCTAGCCTTTAGTAAAATGACTGTTAGTAATGCTTTAAAACATTTACATCACTTGTTTAGTTGTGGCTATTTGGAATTCTTTGAGTGGGTTATGCGGTTATGTAGTGGCACTGGTAGTGGGCTACTGGGCTTATATTTAGGTGGGGGCTTATATTTGGAATGAGGTGAATATTAGTACTTGTGGTGGGCTTGTACATGGGGGACTTATATTCGGGGGGGGGATTACATTTGGAACGAGGTGAGTGTTAGTACTTTCGGTGGGTTTATACATGGGGGGGGCTTATATTCGGGGGTCTTATATTCGGAGGTTTACGGTATTTCTTACGCGCTGTAAAGGAGGCTGAGAAAACATCGATAATTGTTGAAAAAAAGTGTTGTTTTGAATGTGGTGGAAATTGTAATTACTCCGCCTACCCCGTAGGGGTACGGAGTCTTGAAATGGACTCCGTTCCGTAGTCAGCTTTTTTATTTTTGGCTGTTAGAAATTGGCACATCCACAGGTGACCCAAACAGGTCTCATGTAAAAAATACAGCAAGACATATGACCAAGCAGTGGCTTCAGTGTCTGCCATGTGATGAAAACAGTGCAGTGGTGCGATAACATTTTCCTGTTTGTTGATGTTGTTGAGCATCAATGCTTTTTTGTCACTTCAGTGGTTTTGGTCGAAATTTTTCATTTTGCATTGCAGAATGTGAAGTTTGAGTTTTGGATTAAACAAAAATCAAGATCGACTACTACTAGGTAAGTAAATATCATGATGCTTTTAGCAGAAATTATATTGAATGTTACCTGCCCTTTTTTGAATTATAGGGTAGGTGCACATGAGCGCCGTTTTCAACTTTCAAGCATTTCCAAAAATGTTTGTGTCATGTTTATCGTGTTAACGCTTTAGTTAACGCAGTTAACACTTTCCAAGGGAAAACATTTTCAATGTATTAAATTAGCTGAAGACCCTGTCCTAAATTGTTAGTGTTTGATTCTGCTCAGTAGTGAAAACACAAATGAAAATGCTCAAAACGTTACCGTGTGCACGTAGTCATAGATTCATTACTATTTGCACAAATATGAATGGTATTTAGAATAATCTGGCATGCGGTGGCTGTATCTCGTATTGAGAACAAACATGATAAAATGTGTTCGAACTATCACTTGTGTTGATTATTTAGCTCATGGGTATGGGTGGTAATTGTTTGACATCTACAAAATATTACTTTAATGCTGGGGCCAGTTTTCATATGGTCGTAATTGCCGTATTCGAAGAATCAGGATATCTCTCAAATGCCAAATTATTTTATCCTCTTGGCAGTGAATGTCGTAGGAAACATACACACTACCAAAGATTGTGACTCTGTCTTCAGAACAATTATGACGATAGGAAAACCAGCCCATTATAAAACTTTGGCTGAGGAGTACCTAGCTTTCTGTAACTTTCAAAAACGTGGTGAATTACTGCATATCAATGTATATCTTACATTGTGCTATTTTCATATGCATTATTGGCTAGTTTTGTTTGTCATTGTCATACATGCGTCAACTCTCTACAGCCATTTGTCAACCCACTTTAATAGCAGTTTGCATGGGTGTTAGTCCTGTCAGTGTCTTTTTCACATCCGAAAAGACTGAATTTTGTATATTGTCAGTCTGGCATTGCTAATATAGGGCTAGAAAATTATTTTGTTCTGCATTGAGGAGGATGGAATAGGGGAAGCTTGAACAAGTAACTATGCAGCTGTTAAAATGCTAGTGTGAAATCCTGGACTACCTTAAACATGGCTATAAGTTGTTGAAGTTTTGTTATTACTAGCAAAATGTTTACTCTTGTGTACTCTGTTTACTCTAATGATGCCTCCTGCTAAATCTGGAATAAGACAGAAATTTACTTTGAATTCTAGTGCTAGACAAATGGATGATGACAATACAGAAATGAATGCCCATGTTATATTTATGAATACCAGAGTTAAAACAGTGAATGCCAAAGTTACACCAGCTAATGGTAAAAGTACAACATACAAAAGTTCAAATAAACACAATAGCTGTCTACATGTTCACAGACAACGTGACCGAGAACCAAGTAGAATTCCTTCTAGTAAACTTTATCGCAAATTAAGGAAAAGTAGAAAGTTGAGGAAAGCCATTCAAAGAGAAATAAAGAGAAATATACCAGCATCATCTCATATTCATCGATATACACAAGCTTTCACTCATGAATGTCAGAGAGTTGAAAATAAGAAATGCTTCCCACAATTTATTGAAGCAAAACTAAAAGGTGCAATGTCTATTTTAACAAACTGTAAGAAACGTAAAATTGGGTTACAACGTTTAAAATTCCATTGTAAACTCTGATACAAGGAAGCAGCAGTTGAATGAAAACATTAACCTTGGCAAAATAGAAGAAACTACATGCAAAGATTTAAATAACAGCTACTGAGTAAATTACTGCAAACTTATTGTTTGTGGAGATATTGAAGTTAACGCAGGTCCTACTTTCAATAAACCTGAAAAAACTATTCATGCTCCTTATAGTCAAGGTAATGTTGACATCCTTGGTGAAAGTGCTGGTTGTCAGTGTGTACCTATGAGTTTATGTTCACTAATATATTTGTATCGCAGTAGTTCAATACTTGAGTCAAGTGATTTAGTAAACATTATGAACCTTGGAAATCAGTTGTACTCTGCTTTGTCAAATTTATCAAGACAAACATATTTACTACTTGAAGAACTGCCAACAATGGTCACTGTTGAAAATACTGATTACTCACTTGAATTTAGCCCAAGTTATATGGGTATGCTGCATTAACTATGAATGAAAGTGTTCCATATGTTATGCCTTTAGATTCTGCTTTGGATCAATTAAGTGAAGAAATGTTTAGTTTATTTCTTTTAACCATTGATTCTAACACTGTGTCTCTATTTGTGCATGCTAATGCTTTACTGAAGGTATTCGATTCTCATGCTAGAGACTCATTTGGTATGCCTCATCAGTGCGGAACGTGTGTATTGTTGGAATTTGATTCAATCAGAAATTTGATAGAATATTTTAAACTTTTATACCAACCTGGTGCTTTGTTTGAATTAAGAGGTGTAAAAATAATTGATGAAGTCGATCATGAACCGTCACAAAGTTTGAATACTAGTAATGTTTTGCTGTACAAAAATTCAAATCTATTGCCAGTTGAAACAATGAATGACAATTCTACCTACACTGCACAATGCTTCTTTATCTTCATTTATTCAATTGGTTTTTCCAAGTTTAAGAGTTGTGGTTATTGGAATATTCAAACAGAAAATGCTATTTGTGAACATGCTGCTCTATTGTTATGCACGGTTCTTGACGATAATCCATGGTTATTAGCTAACTTGCCTGAAAGCATAGACATATGTGGTGTTGAAATTCATATAACCTATACAGCTAGACATAAGGGTACACTACACCACACTTTTCACTCCAGCAAACTAGCTTTGGAAGACGTGATTTCTGGTGGAACAAAAAACAACACAGGATTTCTCATTCGGTTTTCCAATCACTATTTAGCATGTATATTTGAGCATAAACCTGGCGTAAAAAAGGAGTGTCAGAAAACAAAGTATATTTTACTTGCAAGCAGTGAAACACGTGAGCTGAATTTAATTAAAGACCTTCCCAATTCACAAGTTGTAGTTGATAGAATATGGGAATACCTTGAAAAACTTGAACCTTTTAATGTTGACGAAACCAAATATATTCTTCAATTTTTGTACATCCAATGTTCATTAAGATCCGAAGAAAGAAAACAAGTCCTACGAAAACACACGTCCATTATGCGAAATGAAAAAGTATGTGAGAATAGGAGAAAGTGTTATAAGTCTATGAGCTCTTTTAAGAAGCAGATTCTTCGTGATGCTAATGCACTGAAATACAGAGCAATTAATCCTATTAAAAAACAAGCACTTTGCAAAGGTAGAGCACTCAAATACGAAGAAATGCAACCTGTTAAAAAGCAACTTCTTGAAAATTTACAGTTGAAATACAAAAAAATGGAGCCTGCCAAAAAGCAAGCTCTTCTTGAGAATTTACACTTGAAAAACAGACAAATGGATAATATAATAGACAATTTCTCAATAATGAAAGAGTCCTAAAGTACAAGTCTATGGATTGTGCAGTAAAAACGATTTTGCTTCAAAAACGAGCGTGCAATTACAAAGCATCAAATTCAAGTGAAAAAGAAGCGCATCGTGAAAAAAACAGAGCGAACATGAAGTGTAAATATCATACAACTAACTCACCTCAAAAAGAAAACAAAACTCAATACAAAAAAGTCAAGTCAGTCTCACATGACATTGATCTGAATTACTTTATACCCAAGTTTCAATGCAAAATAAGAGAAGGTCCTTACTACATTTGTGGTGTTTGCAACCGTCTATTGTACAGAAAGTCAGTGATGATATTAAAAAATACAAGTTACTGTTCTATTCCAGAATCTGTATTTATTACCGTAGCATCGTTTGATAACAAAGAGTATATTTGCACAACTTGTCACTTAAAATTAGCAAAAGGAAAAATACCCTGTCAAGCAGTATGTAACAACATGACTGTTGATGATATTCCACCAGAACTTGAACTGTTAGAAAAACTAGAACAAATTCTAATTGCACAAAAAATTGTATTTGAAAAGATCGTTGTAATGCCAAAAGGACAACAGAAAAAAATATCAGGAGCTATCTGCAATGTACCGGTTAATTGTGATCGAACCTGCGAAGTTTTACCTCGTTGCCCCTGAAAGGTCAGGTATCATAATGTTGAAGCTTAAATGCAAACTTGAATTTAGAGGTCATGTATATTTCCAATCAGTTCGACCACAACTTGTTGAACATGTTTTAAACTGGCTAAAGGAACATAATCCCTTATATTCTAACGTAAAAACCAATATCAATAATATCAGTGACAGGCTTAAAAACTTGGACAAAAATGAGACATCAACTAACGATAAAGCTTTTGGCACTCAAATACCATCACATGAAGATAATGATATAGAGGAAAATGAAGATCCCTTAAGTAAATACCGACAACCATCGAATGAAACATGTTTGCAACCAGTACTGCCAAACTATCCAGTAAATTTACAACAAAGTGGCTCACTATTTCCAAAAGGGCACTTTGGTTACATGGAGGAAAGACAAGTGAAGTTATCTCCTGTGAAGTATTTCAATGCTCGTCTTCTTCATTACAGTGGAAGATTTGCTACAAATCCAGAATATTTATTTTTTGCACAATTTGTAACTAAACAAAAGAAAGTTGCCGACAGCATTAATATTGCTTTGAAAAAGATCCAAGGTCAGCCTGTTACAGCATTCCAGATAAAGTCAGATGTAAACAAATTAAAAAGCTTGGTTTGTCAAGATCAAGCGTATATTTCTGAGACAAATTCCTGGCACACCACCCTATTGGCAAAAGTTTAAGTATGAAGTAGTTGCAATGGTTAAACAACTTGGTATTCCAATGTGGTTCATGACTTTGTCATGCGCTGACCTCAGATGGCCTGAATTGTTTCAAATAGTAGCTAAAACACAAGGTAATAATATAACTGAAGAAGAAGTTGAAGCTCTAACCTATCAGGAGAGGTGTAAAATGCTAATTGCGAATCCTGTCGTTGTTACCAGACATTTTCAACACAGAGCTGAAACATTTTTTAGTGAAGTTCTTCTCAGTCAAAGTAATGCAGTGGGAAAAATAACTTATTATGCACTTCGCATTGAATTTCAAATAAGAGGATCACCGCATTTACATGCCTTAATATGGACTTCTGATTGCCCAAAACTTGCATCTGAGAACAAGCATGTTTACATAGACTTCATTGATAAATATGTCCAAGCTAATCTTCCTAGTGAAAAAATTCAACCACAATTACACGAGTTAGTGAAAACGTATCAAAAGCATAGCCATTCAAAAACATGCAGGAAATATAAAAACGTAAGTTGTCGTTTCAATTTTGAACAATTCTTTAACAAACAAACAATTATCGCTGAACCTGTCAGTGAGAATGTAGGTGAAAAGATAGCGGGCAATATGCTTAATAGACGTAAAGAAATCCGTTCTTTAGTTAAAAAGAAAATTGATGAAGTGTTAAATCCTTCAAGAGACATTTATGATGCTACTGCCACTGAAAGAGACTTACTACAATTGCTGGGCCTTAGCGAAGATGAATATTATTGGGCGCTATCATTATCACCAGATTCTGACTTTGACTTACATCTTAAACGACCATTAGACAGTTGCTTTATCAACAATTACATTGTTGCTGGTCTTAAGGGATTTGCCACAAATGTTGACTTGCTACCAGTTTTCGATGATTACAAGTGTATAACGTATGTTTGCTCCTATTTTACAAAAGATGAAACAGAATGCTCTCAAGCTATTGCTAATGCTGCGAAAGAAGTTAAATCATCCAACATGAGCGTGAGAGATGGATGGAAGAAAATTGGTGCTGCTTTCCCTTCTACAAGAGAAGTTAGCTCTCAAGAATGCATGTATAGATGTATGCCCGAGTTGTGGTTGAGGAAAATATTTACAAAAACAGTCTTTGTCAGCACAGATGTACCAGACAAAAGGGTACGAGTGACTAAAACTCAATCTGAACTTGATGAACTTGACGATGACAGCACTGATATTTACAAATCCAACATCATTGAACACTATAGTTTAAGACCAAAAGAAATTACTGTTGTTGATAGATTGTGTCTCGCAAAGTTTGCTGCATTCTGTTATAAGGATTATAAAATTGACAATAATGAAACAAAAGATTCTCAACCTGATATTTTAAATGATGATTTACTTGAATTGCATCATTCAACTAAAAATACACAGCAATGTCTTCCAGCAAAAATTAAGTTGATAGGCAAAAACGAATATATGAAATGCAGAAAAGTCCAAGCTGTAATACGGTATCACAAGCCAAACAAAAGCAAAGAACCTGAACTATATTATCATCATTTGCTCATGTTGTACTATCCCTGGCCAAATGAAACAGAGCTTCTACCTCCTGATCAAACATATGCATCAAAGTTTTATGAGCCTTACGTTCAAGTTATCCTTGAACAAAACAGAAAAATATTTGAACCTGATGGTGATGCTATAACTGACACATTTCAAGCCATAAAAAATAATCCAGAAAATATGACTCATATGTTTGATTCCTTATATGATCAGGAAAATTCCGATCTTCAAGACGAGATTCAAAATGCATTAGATCTCAATGAATCATTCAATCAACAGCAACCTGATGATCTCGACCCTGCACGATCGAATCAATCTTTCACTGGTACAATTTGTTATCACAATCAACCATCTGAAATTACTGGTGATTAACTACGTGAGTCAGTTAGATCTATGAACCCAGAACAATTGTGTGCATATGATATAGTTCTTTCTTGGTGTAGAAGAACAATGAAGAATATGTATAGCTTAAAACCTGTTGAAATTGAACCAATTTATCTTTTCCTCACTGGAGGTGGTGGTGCAGGCAAAAGTCATGTAATTAAAACAATCTATCATACTGCGGTTAAAACATTGAGACATCCTCCTTTCAACCCTGAATTACCAACTGTCTTATTAATGGCACCGACAGGAGTCGCAGCAATAAATATTGATGGAACAACAATAAATACAGGACTTGCTATTCCAATGGACTCTGCTGACTACCTTCCTGCAAAGCCCGACCAAACAAAAACGCAGTACAGGCTTTCTTTGAAAGATTTAAAACTTATAGTCATAGACAAAATCTCTATGGTTGGGAACACAACTTTGTTACACATCCACCAACGACTAAAGGAAATTTTTGGCTGCTCATCTGCCAGGTTATTTGCAGGAATAAGTATTATAGCTGTAGGTGATTTATATCAGCTACCTCCAATCAAAAAGAAAGCAGTTTTTGATAACTACAAAATTGAAGCTCACAACCTTTGCCATCCATGGAGTGCTTTTAACATGGTTGAACTTACAGAAATAATGAGGCAAAAAAACGATCAAGCATTTACTGAACTTTTGAATAAAGTAAGAACAACTTCTCATACAGAAGATGATATTAAAGTAATTCAATCAAGAAGCATTACACCATCTGATCCTAACTTTCCATCTAATGCACTTCACATTTGGGCTGAAAATGCTCCTGTTAATAGACACAACCAAACAAAACTGGAAACAATTAAAACACCACTGTACATACTTAAAGCAAAATATCAGTATCCACCAAATGTTAGTAAACAAGATATTGATAGAGTATTAGGAAAAGGACAGTCGGAGACATCTGGTCTTGACACTGAAATTCAGATTAAAGAAGGTGCCAGAATAATGCTTACTACAAATGTCAACATACAAGATCGACTTATTAATGGGCAAATGGGAACAGTAGTAAAAATTTAAGTTTATATTAATAATGTACTAACTGTTGTATATGTAAAATTTGATGACATGAAAGCTGGAAAAACAACAATAAATACTAGCACCAACTCTTTTGCTAGAGAAAACCATGTTGTACCAATTGAGCCTGTTCTTGCAAAAATCAAAGTAAGACCACGTAAAGCATCTTCACCTGAAATTCAGAGAATACAGTTTCCTGTTGCACTTTCTTGGGCATGTACTGTTCATAAAGTGCAGGGACTTAATCTTGAAAATATTGTTGTCAGTTTGAACTTAAACAAGCAAAGATCTTTTAACTGTGGACAGATCTATGTAGCGTTAAGTCGTGCAACATCTATACAAGGTTTGCACATACTTGGAGAAATGCAAAGTAAACACATTAGGGCAAATCCCAAAGTAGACAAGGAATATGAGAGACTCGCAACTGCAGTGCGTGGTTAAGGACTTCAGCAGAAAAGGAATCGTTAGGCTCCAATAACTCGGCTATAACTGTATCGCTGTTGAATATCAGATCTCTAAGAAAGCATAGTAAGGATATCAAGTTTCATGCTCAGTTGTTAAAATCAGATGTTCTGGCACTAACTGAAACACAACTTTTGCCTAGTGACTCAGACATTGAAATTACCGAGAATTTAAAACCATTCAGAATTTATCATCAAGATCATGCAGACAAGTACTCAAGCATGGCAATCTGTGTAAAAAATACTTTGGAAGTAGAGGACTATGAATACATTCCTTCAATAAATGCACTGAAGTTTAATCTGATTGACCCAAAACTACAAGAATCACGGTGTATTCTATCTTGTCATCAGTCTACGTCACTACGTAGTCACATAAGATGCGCGCGCACGTATCACTGATCAGTGCTAACGTGTTTACTGTTCAGTCTAAACGTTTGAAAAGTTGCGGAGATAATTAAGCCAAATCCATCATTAGGTAGGTCTGTTATAACAGGTAAGGACACTGAAATTGAAAGATTCTGTTTTATTTTGAGCAGACTCCCGTTCCAGATTACAAAAAAAAAAAAAAACCAAACAAGGAACTACTACAACATGGCAGACAGGAGAGAGTCCTCAGACCACGCGGCCGAGAGGGTCGAACGTGAAGAAAACTCTCCCATTCAACGCGGTTCACCGAACCACATAAGACCAGGCGAGCGAGAAGGTTATCCGAACCAAAACAGTATCCCAGAAAATGAAGAGCGTTCCCGAAACCGAAAACATCGGTCAAGGAAGGACAAGGCTTCTGACATGCTCGCCAATATGAACGACAATATGGAACAAATGACATCCTTACTAACGAAATTCATTAATCATTTTCCTGAAACGCCAACCGAAAGCGTGCAGGACAAACAAAGACAACCTTCACAAAGTAGCTCGAGTCATTCGGACGAAACTATTGAGGAACGGCCACCGGCCAGAAAGCGCAGACATTCTCAAATGTCCGATGACGAACAACTGAGTGTTTTCGCGAGCGATAATGAGAGCGAAG
>JAOBYK011248637.1:0-21759 GCA_025434845.1 Phenganax subtilis | reverse complement strand
AGGACACAAGTTGATAGCAGTATTCATACTGAATTGTTCTATCCTCTGTAAATATGTTATAATAATAATAATAATAACCTTGTGTGGAGTTGATGCCACTTGGGTGGGTGCGTGTCCTTCGTGTGCATGTCACGGAAAGTGAGGAGGAGGCTAACCACCAGTTGCTAAGGTTCTGGGAGATAGATAGTTTTGGTATTCTTGTTGAGACCACAACAACACTTACTCGTAGTGAACAACAAGCAGTTGACACGATGAATGAAACATGTCGTTGATTGGGGTCAGGATATGAGTTAGGACTGCTCCGGAAATCTGACAAACCACAGCTACCAAATAACATTGAGACAGCACTGAGTTGCCTAGAATTGGTGGAACACCGCCTAAAGAAAGACCCTGCATTAGGTAAGGGTTACTGCAAAACTAGGAATGCATATGAGGACAGGGGATTTTCAAGAAAACTCTCCCTCGAGGAGCACCTTGTTGGCGGTGAGCAATGGTTATTACCCCATCACCATGTGATGAACCTCCACAAACCTTTGCCACGAGTCGTTTTTGATTCGGCCTCCAAACACAATGGCGTTTGTCACAATGATTGCCTTGAGTCAGGGCCTAGTCTTCACAACGATCTACCAGGTATCCTACTACGATTGTGTGAAAACCCCATTGCCCTTGTGGCGGATGTGTCAGATATGTTCTGCCAAGTTCTCGCGAAGGAAAAAGACAGGAAGTACCACTGCTACTTGTGGCTTGATATGAATTCAACAAGCCCGCCTGACATTTATGAAATGAACTGCCTCGTGTTCGGGGACAAGTCATCCCCATGCCAAGCAAAATGCAGTGATTCGCATGGTGGAAGATAACAAAGACAGGTGGCCAGAAGCCACAGAAGCTGTCCGATGAGATATTTTTGTTGACGACTTTTACAATTCCTGCCCTGATGTTCCCCGTGCAGTGAGCATGCAAGTCGACATTACGTCCCTAATGGCTGCCGGGGGTATCCCTATGCAAAAGTGGCTCTTGTCCTCACCAGAGTTACTGTCAACTATACTAGAAGTGGAATCATAGCATATCAGGTGAAGAGCTAGAGCAAGGTGATGTGTGATCGGGTTGAGCATTAGGGATACGCTGGGATATGAAGTCAGACACTTTGGGACTTGCCTTTTCCCACATTTATCGCCAACCTACACGGTCCACAAAACGTGGGGTCCTAGCAAAGTTAGCTGGTCTTTATGATCACTTAGGATGGTCAAGCCCTTTCACGGTGCATGGAAAGATCATCATGCAACAAGCATGGTCTAGAGGACTGGACTGGGACACGCCTTTGCCCACAGACATCACTGCAGAGTGGGTGAAATGGGAATTGGAGATTAACACTCTTAAGTCGATTTTGGTGCTCCGTTATATTTATGGCCCATCCTCCAAGATGATGACACGGGAATTGGTGATTTTCTGTGACGCTTCAGAAGAGGCGTATGCTGCTGTGGCCTACATGCGAATCGTATTGACAGACGGTGAGATTATTTGTCATCTAATAATGGCCAAGATGCGACTTGTGCCTCTGAAAACCATCTCCATACCCAGAAGCAAACTGATGCGCTGTCAGTTAGCAGTGCGCCTTGCAAAAACAATTTGCAACCATCCAGATCTGAGCACGCGTCACGTTACTTACTTGTCAGATTTAACCACAGCAATTTGTTCAATTCACAGAGCACCACAGAATTTCCGATCATTTGTAGTGAATCAAGTCGTTGAAGTGCTATGGGAGAGTCATCCCAGGCAGTGGCACCATGTGAGAACTAAGTTGAACGTTGCAGACATCACAACCAAGGGAGCCACTGCCGCGGAACTTCAACCCCCGTCACAATGAATTAAAGGTCCGGAATTCTTGTTGTCTGACAAATCAGAGTGGGCTGTCGATATTGTATCCTTCTCGGACCCCTCACCCAGTAAGCCTGAGACGAAAAAGTCCTACAAGCCGCAGTCTCTGTATACCCGGTTGTTGATCCAGCCGCGCATTCCAGCTGGCTCAAGTTTGTTCGCATCTCAGCCCGGATCTTGCGTTTTCGCCGCAATATAGCTAGAAAGCACCAATGGAGAGCTGCACCCTTGACTGTCGCACAATTGCATGCCGCCGAGATTTATTGGATAAAGCTTGCCCAAGGAGATTGTTTCCGCCTGGAGATAGAGTCAGTGCCAAAGGGTCGTCCTGTTTTGCAAAACAGTCATATCGCTAGTCTTGATCCGCAACTCGCTGATGGAATTTTGCGTGTTAGAGGATGCATTGAGAGGGCCAATATTCTGTGGAAATCAAGACACCCAGTCATACTGGATCATGCGCATGACGTAACCTATCTTATTCTTATCCATTATGATCGGAAATGAATCCATGCAGGAGTCGAACATATATTCAACCACATCCCTGAAAGGTATTAGATTGTATGCAATCGCACAGAAGTCAAACATCATACCCTGAAATGCCCTCAATGTCAGACGTCATGCCAAACTGCTGACTCAGAAAATGAGAGTACTACTGTCAACGCGTCTATGCGGCGTCAGTGCTCCGTTCCAGCATGTCGGATTAGACTACACCAGTCTGCTCTCAATCTGGATGGTCGCAACCGAGTCAAGAAATGATATGTATGTCTGTTTACCTGTTTTCACATGCATGCCGTACATCTAGAGGTAGCACACAACTTGGAGGCGAACTCATTCATTATGGCGTTACAACGTTTCCATGCCCGTCGGAGAATCCAGTTCATATTTTAGGCTATAGCGGCACCAACTTTGTGGGCGCTGAATGGGAATTACACCAGGCATTGGGTGCAATCGACCGAGATTGGGTTCCTAACGAACTTAGTGCACAGCGTGTTCAGTGGATTTTCAACCGGCCTTGTGCTCCTTGGTTTGGTGGTGTATGGGAGTCTTTGGTCAAGTCTACGAAGAAAGCAATGAAAGCACTCATGGGAAACGTTACTACGGTAAGTGTGGTTTTTGTTACAGTGGTTGCTGAGGTTGAATCCTTGCTAAATTCATGTCCCCTCGTGTATGGTGGCAGTAGTACATCAGCTACAGCATGTGATTGTGCTTACTCCAAATCATTTTCACCTCGGTCGTGCAAGTGCCAATCTGACGCCAGGTGAGCTCATTGAACGAGATATGTCTTTACGCCGCCGCTGGTGACACAGTCAATTCATGGCTGACCAGTTCTGGCAAAGATGATGGAAGGAGTATGTCCCAGAGTTGCACAAATGCAGCAAATGGCGTACAATGCAGCGAAATCTTTAACATGGGGACCGACGAGTAGTCGTACCAATCGCAAGTTCAGTTGGACTGGTGAGGTCTGCAGAAGTTACAACGAAAACCGGAACTTATGTTCGTCTGATCAAAAAACTGGCATTGCTTTAAGCGCATCACGAAGAGAAGTAACATTTTCCCCCAGTTAATGTCACAGGCGTGGGTGTTTTGAACATGTTTTTTGTTATTTTATTTGCAATGTTAATTAATTTCCACATGGGAAAAACGCGCAGGAAAGGACCCACATGGGGGGGGGGAAGACATGGCCACCTTGTAATGCTTTTTTTGAGAGTTGTCATTAAAGTCTGTTTTTTTTCAACCTAATTCATTTGTTATTAAGTCAGACAAAGTTGTCACACAGCCGTCCAAAACATATATATTGTTCAACAATACATACTTTATCAAAAGTTTGAAAATTCAACTAAAAATTATCCTACAGGTAAAAAGGAAACCTATTCGATATTGTAAAATGATACTGTTTCGTGAGCTGTCTCTCTAACAGTCCAGACGGTCCCGTGTAGAGAAACAGAAGACCAGAACAGAATACTGGGGTTGTTTTACAACATTAATTCGTACATGGTATATTTGCTACTCTGTCTTACTCGACCAAAACCTTTGAAAGGCTATTTAGGACTTTATTTACTCTTCAAAGAATTGTCTGGCACAAACCTTTGATTGACAGGGCTCTCCTATCTCTGAATGTATTTTGCATGTCGTGGTTATTGGACTGCATTCAAGCCCATCCTACATGTTGTATTAGCAGAAAGAGTGATTAAATATTTGAGTTTGGTCATGCAATGACCATTTCTAGATAGTGTGTTTATCTTTTACACTGTAAGGTAAACATTGTACTGTATTTAAACTAAGATAAGTTATCCACCTTTATGACTCTCCAATCTTTGCTATCTGCTGTAAAGTTTCTATATGTATCAGGTCAATAAAAGTTCTCATGTTAGTGCAATGGGCCAATTGCGGAATTGCAAAGCATCATGGTAGTTTAGTTACACAACAGAAATTTCCAAAATGGTGTTTGCTTTTCTCCAACACGCATAGGGCGCAAACAAATGGATATTGCTGGAAAAGTTTTATCTTTCTCGCTTCAATTCAGGTTTTTATTTAGTCTTTATAACTTCTTTTATATTCCTACTTCGCCTCGAGTGCCTACGACCAAAATCTGTTGAATTATTAAGCGAAATGTGGAGAGTTCTATCTGCAGAGAGTGGCTTCGATTTCAGAACGTCAGACAAAAATTTGGATATTTATCCCATTGCAGAGGTCGCTAGTTCACCAAATCACTTTTTGCAGGAGATATACATGGTGGCTCATTGTTTGCATCTGAAAATACGGCGATCGAATGCTGTCCAATGACTTCAAACCCCAAATACTTCTGTAAACAATGGCTGTAGTATTCATACTGAAACTGTGTACACTAAAATATACCAGCACAATTTCTGTTTTTTTCAAGGAATTTAAATGCAAATACTTTTAACATCACACAAACTACTATTTAAATCACAAGTTATGGAAATCTATGGAAAACTTTAAAATTTTTCGACTGGTTTTGTCCTGCTAATCTTTTAGTGGGAAAACAAGGAAAACAATGCAGATCTTGAGCATAATCAATTATCACCTGATTTCTTAACTTGATTAATGCATTAGTTATACCTGCAGTTGCTGAATAAGTGGAGTTTACAGCACTTTTTAAATCGATGAGTCTGTATCAAGGTTTTTTTACAGAGATGCTAGCATAGATTGTCATATTTAAAATTTGTGGGAAATCAATGCCAGTGTTGTGAAAGCTATATATTATCTTTCACCAAAACTTATGAACTGGTATGAATTTTAATATCATCTGCCTCGCAAATTTGTTCGAAAATAATACGATCGTGCACGGTAAGATATTTGATAAATTTCAAAGTATTCTGTACAATTGCTGTAGGATCCATAACGATGATGAAAAAATCAAATTTTAAACCCGCTTTTTATAACTAATATCGAAGAATAATTTTCTCAATACCGTTTAAAAAATCATCAAAATCCCTGGAAAATTTTCCGGCCAAAAATTCATCGAATTTATTTTTGAAAAATTTATTATTTAAAAACATTTTAACGTGCCACTTTTCGTTAATTTCCCACATGTTATCATACTTCAATATTTTATAGTAATTAAAGTACAACAATTTTAAATGATTTAAAAATAAATCATTTCCCATCGTAAAACTTTGCAAATGCTCATCGCGCTCGCCATACAATTCGACTATAGCACTTATCGTATAAAATAAAAGCTACGCGGAACACCGTTCGTCAAACATGAGTTTTACTTCAATACTCATATTCGAAAACGCAGATGCTTTAATATCCTACTGCAATAAGAGAGCAGAAAGTCCAAAAATGGAATGCCCGATCGTCGACGCAATACATCATATGATTCAGAAATCAAATCATTCTCAAGAATTGAAAAAAATTTTAGAAACGGACGAAGAGATAAAAAAAAAGAACAAGAGACAAGAAAGCTTTGCAACGAGTATCGTCAAGCAAAGAAAGAAGCCGAAAAAACCGACGATAAACTGATGAATCCTAAAATCGGAGGGGAAGAAGAAAAAGAATTGGCCGATTTACTCATCGCTAAAAAGTTAGTTCTAAAGGCAATTCAATGCGAATATCTCGATGAGAGTTTCAAATATTACAACTTAGTTGTAAATAAAACGCAACAATACCCCGTAGACGCTATTTTAAAAATGAAAGATCGTTGTAAATGCGAGAATTGCTTCCTCGCTTATTACGCTAAGCAATAAAATTTTTTCAAAAACGAAATTCTTGTCGCATTTGATTTTCCAAAAAGAAAATTCGCCTTAAGCTTGTAAAATGTCAATCAACTCAAATTTATTTTATTTTCCAAAAAGAAAATTTGCTTTTATTTTATTTTTCCAAAAAAAAATTGCTTTAAGCTTGTAAAATGTCAATCAAGCTAACACACACACACACACACACACACACACACACACACACACACACACACACACACACACACACGCGAGAAACTTTTAGAAGACTGCAAACACCAATTGGACAATCCAGTCTGCGAACTATTACAACTATATATATTCAATTATCAATTTCAAAACAAGTAAATTAATCGCTACGTCAATTGTGTGTCATTTAATGCTTGATCGCTCTGCTCCATACCTTTGATTTTCTCAACAAAAAAAAAAATTCTTTCCCTTTCGCTTTGATTTTAAAATGGGTAAAATCAAAACAGCATTTTGACTTTAAAAACAATTTTAACACGGGAAATTCGCGTCGCTCGCAGCATTATTTCGAATTTAGAAAAGATTAATTCCGCGGCACGCATTTTCGATTTAAAAAATCATTTTAAAAAGGGAAATTCGCGTGTTATTTTATGCTCGATCGCGCTTTGCTCCGCCCACTTACATAAGCGCCAACGCGGCACGAATCGAATCATTTGAAGACTTGGCGTCGGCAAAGAAGGAAGCAGAAAAAAGAGCTTCGCACAACACACCGCGACGACGCTCACCTCGATGAAATTCCTCGACAATGCCTTCGAAATCCACCACCCCCGGTTCCTCCGCGAAGACGACGCTCACCTCGACAAAAATTCCTCGACGATGCTTTGAAAATCCACCAGCCCCGGCTCCTCGACGATTGTCACCGCTACCCCAAGAAATCCGAAACACCAACCCCTGACGATGCTTTGAAAATCCACCACCTCTGGATCCTCGACGATTTCAACCGATACCCCAAGAAATCCGAAACCACAACCCCCCGCGATTCCACGACGATTGTCACCGCTACCCCAAGAAATCCCAAAGGCTAACCCCCCCACGTCAAAATCCACCACCCCCCAGCTCCTCCACGCCATTCCACGACGTTTGACGACTCACCACGAAAATCACAACCTCAACGATCCAATTCCAACCTCATCATGCATAACGCACCCCCTGGATTCCACCAAGATTTCTGCCGAGTCAGCATCCGGAAAAATCGACGCCTAAACGATCCTTTTCAAATCCCACTCTCCCATTGGTCCTTTCCATAATCACGTGGTCTCCACCTAATTATGCAAAAAGCACCCCCCTGGAAATTCGACCAAAATCACCCGATTTTTCCCATTTTTATGCTGACTCAGCAAAAATCTCTAATAGTAGCTTATACAAAATCAAAGCTTAGCGACCGCGCCTTCAAAAAAAAGTAGTCCTTTAGACATATTACTACTCGCAGGTTCGGAAGTTGCCACATTGCACATACAACGTTGACTCAATCGGAATTCCATCAGGGAAAACTTTTAAGACAATATCTTGGATTGTCTTTTCCAGAAATTCGAATGATATTGCTCCAGAGTCAATCCCATCTTCTCCAGAGTAATGGACTCCTAAGAGATTTGTAACAGGGGACTTAGACGCTTGTCTTTGCCATAACTTCAACAATCGAGGAAGTGGTACATTTCGTCTTACAATGAGAAAGAACTGTTGGTTATGACTGACCTTAGCAGCAAGCTCTTTGATAACATCTGCATGACTCTTTAACACAGGAATTGTGGCGCATTGAGAAACTAGTGGCAGTATTGGTGGATATTGTTCTCCTGTCAAGTCAATGTTTGTCTTATCTTTATTATTCAAGTCTTCATTCTTAATAGCAGTTTCTACATCTTTTTGCAAAATTTTTTCCACAACCGCTGGAGATATTGCATCATCTGATATGTGTTGATCATTAATGCTGATGAAATCACTGCAATCAGGGTCAATTTCTGAGCTGCTATCATCTTCTTCGCTCTTTTCGATTTTTGTTTGCAACTCTTCGTATTGATCAAATTCTTTTGTATCACACAAAAAAAAACAATTCTTTTGTAATCTTTTCTGACTTCTTTTTTGTATTCTGCTAAATTAAAGAATTCTTTTCCTGTTCCTGAAATATAATTATATCGGTTATAACAAATGCAAAAATGTGAATTGAGTAAGCAGGTAATTACAATTATGCTTAATGATTTGGCAGCAAATCTTCTAACACTTTTGGTGACTTTTCTCTTTATTTTCCACGAAAAATACATGCCAGGAATAAAAATAGCCTCACTTTCATCATCCAAAAGCAGCACATATTCCTTTGTTGCATCAAAATCTTGATTAAATGCATCCCATTTTTTAATTGCCTTTTCACGTAGGGTCTTATAGTTGGCAGATTGGGTAACAGTTGTAGGTAATCGCTTTCCTTTAACAGTTTTGAGTTGACCATTATTGAGGAACTTGAAACCAATGTTAACAGTCACATCAACATCTTCATTTTTCTTTTTTTTTCTTTGATCGAAACAGGCATCCACCATACTGTTCTGATCGCTTTCCTTTCACAAAGCTCTCAAATGACTTTACTGCTTTCTTCTTCTGATCACTATTCACACTTGGTCTACCAAATGAAGTTGAAGGCTGACTACTTGTGTTTTCAGTTTTTCTTTCACCTGACCAATCAGGTGGCCCTATCTTGGACTGATCAGCATTACATTTCCAACAATATTGGACGTTTCCTCTAACTTTTTCTCCACAATTACTACAAAAGCTACAGATTAAATAAAATGAGAAGCAAGAAGTCAAGAATTTAAAGTGTATAATACTTGAAGTAATAAATAAATATAACATACATTTTGTATAATAGTTAATTGCAAGTATGCATCATCCATATTAAGCTCCATTAGGTAGGCATAAACACAGGAATATAGACCTTTTCAAGAACAATCGTTAATTAAAGACTAAAATGACCCTGTGACAGAAAATATATTTTGATCAAAATCACCCCCTCTCCAGGAATACTTAAATCAGCCAAAAAAACATATCTATAAACTAGCATCTATGGAAACACAAAAAAGTGATGCAAATTTTCACATTCAAGTGATTCAAAGTATTTAGAACTTGGTGAAACAATGTTTGTATGAGACACTTTCAAACCAGTTACCAATAAAAGGAGTTATTCAGCAGAGTTCAAATTAACTATGTGGAATTTGCACTTGTTTTGACCAAATAATGAAAATTGCACAGTAACAATTCTTAAATTTAGAAATATAGTTATAAGTATGCATGATTTGCATATACCCATCAAGTGCTAGCACTCTCCCTTTGACAAGCAATATCCCCTGGGATTAAACAGATTGAATACTAGTCAACTACAGTAGGATGGATCAGGGATACAGCCTCCCCCTATCAGTATATATAGACCCTCCTCATAAGGGAAAATATCACATTTTTTTGAAGAAAAGTCTATATTTTGTAAAGAGAATGTTACCTTTCCATTCTTCAATGAAAATTATTAATTTTGGATTTGTTCTTGTCGAAAAATATATGTGAACAGTTTATAGACTCAAAGAATTTAGTTTATGTTAAAATAATTATATATTATGCATTTTGATTAGCATTTCTGTCCACACTGGTAAGAATTGCAAAATTTAGTATTTATAGAATGTGGGAAAATGCAGTAATATAAAATATTTCCTAAAATATTTTCGATTGTAGGTGCTTTGCAAAGGATTGTTTAATTTTTAATTGAGTATATTAAACAACAATTGTCATATAGTTCAGGTGGGGTTAGGGGTGGAAGATATGGCAAAAAAGTGCACACGCCCCACTGATGGTTAGCCTTTTCCTACCCTGAGATTTAACATTGATAGGTATAGTCATTGGTACAGGATTACAAGCTTATGTCCCATTCCATACACTGTAAATAGTATACAGAACTACATGCAAAGTTATTATATATCAAAATATAGTTTAGACTATCAAAAAAAATGTACACATTGAATGTGACATTGCATAATCTTTTCTCAGAGAAATAATATTCTCCAAAATCTGCTTAATCATTGTTTCATACAAACATTATTACCTGAATATACTTACATGAAATTATCCATTATTCATGATAAAAACTCGCAAACAATGTGCTTTTTTCGCGGAAGTGAGGGCTGTGAGGCTTACGTCCTCCGCTGTCAACAAGTTCCGTTCCAAATTTACTTCCGGTTTTTCAATGTTTGTGAAATCCGGCACTTAAACTGCGTGCAGTGGATGTTTCATATTTCAATGTGTTTCCGTAGAAAAATTACTGTGATCGGCGTGATGTTTCCGTAAAACGTTGCTGTGATGTTTCCGTAAAAAAACTTGCCGTGAAGTTTCCACAAAATTTTGCCGTGGCCCTTGTGGGCTTTTTAAAAACGTTTCTGTGCATCGTTTCGCCATGTTTTTGCCGTGGCCCTTGTGGGCCACCGTACTTATGTGCATGATCTTTGTCTATTAAACAACAACTTGATAGAAGTAGTATATACATGTAAACATATGAGGTAAAAAATAAAGCAACAAACATATTCATGGGCATTCTTACCACTACTTGAGATAGATTGGAACTATATACACTACGGAAAGATGTCTTGTATGAAGATGCAGATAGTTGTGTTTACGTTTTAAAGCCTGGTGCTCCAAACCAGCTACAGGAGTTTTCCTCAGGAATCTCACTAATGAGATCATTCCCAAGCATTGTTTAGGGACTTACATTACCCAGTTTCTTTGTGGTGGTCCCAAGAATTATGCCTTTTAGGTAAATGATGGAACAACTCATTGTAAAATAAGTGGATTTACTTTAAATTACATAATAAGTTTAGTCTTGAATTTTGATACATTAAAGAAATCATTTGTAAATAAGTAGAACCACTGATTGGGAAAAATAATAAACAAAATGTACATAGTATAGATGAAATAAATGATAACAAAAAAATAAAAGAAATGGACCCACTGGATAATCAACAAGCAAGAAGTCAAGCCATACCAATTGCATTCGACAAAAGGATTGTTCTCCGCAAAGGTGAAGACACTATACCGTATGGTTATATCTGGATTCCATCTACAAACCATCCTAGAGGAAAAACATCTATACCAGTAATTCCAGATCATCTTCTATGTACCCTTCCCCTATCGCCTTCAACTGTTGTTGCTGGGGGTCAGAGCATTGGAGTGAGCATGACAGAGTTGCATAGCTGAAGAGTCATTGATCATAGAAAAAGATTAGGAACAAATGGAAATAGTTAATAGATGTGAGCCTATGGAAGATGAAAAATATATTGATTTGATGGACACTGACGATGAAAGTAACGACTATGAGTCTGATATTTAATCTGGTCAGCTATTCACAGCACTCATAATGATATGCAAAGTTAAAACAAGGTGAAAACAAGTCAAATAACCCATGCGTGCAGTCTTCTACAGCTAATTATGCATACGAGAGTGCATAAAACATGGCGATTTAAGTAGAGACAGCATTCTTGCTTAGTTTTTGACGTGGTCAGTGTGCAGGCGAGAACGACTTCTAAAATTCATTGCGAGCCTTCGTACGACCCCCAAAAGATAACTGGAAATCCTGAAGTTCAATATCCCGTGCAGCCTCCCAGCGATGAAATCCAACCCGTACTAGCAGCTGTCGAACAGCCTGTTGTACAAGCAGCACCGCCGCAGCCGATGCGACAAGATCAGCCTAACGCAGACACTCCACCAATAGCAATTAATCAACAGCCACAACCGGCGCAAGATGCACTTGAGGTACATACAATATATGTTATTATCTTCTTATTTTCTTGATTCTTGGATGAGATTTCACCATTTAATACACTATCTTGAGTGAGATTTCACTGTTTACTTGTGGGTGAGATTTCACTATTTACTTGTGGGTGAGATTTCACCGTTTAATACACTATCTTGATTGAGATTTCACTGTTTACTTATGGCTGAGATTTCACCGTTTAATACACTATCTTGATTGAGATTTTACTGTTTACTTGTGGGTGAGATTTCACTGTTTCATACACTATCTTGAGTGAGATTTCACTGTTTACTTGTGGGTGAGATTTCACGGTTTGTGCATGGCTGAGATTTTACAGTCGTGACTGAGATTGCACTGTTTACTTGTGGGTGAGATTTCACCGTTTAATACACCACTTGGAGTGAGATTTCACTGTTTACCTATGCGTGAGATTTTGCCGTTTGCGTGTGGCTGAGATTTCGCCATTTAATACACTACCTTGAGTGCGATTTCACTTTCTACTTATGGGTGAGATTTCACTGTTTAATATGCTGTTTTGAGTAAAGATTTCAGTGTTTACCTGTGGGTGAGATTTAACCGTTTACGCGTGGGTGATATTTTTTCACCGTGATATTCGACACGTGAGATATTTCAGCGATTTTTCAAAACGGTTTTGAGATTTCAATGATTTTACACTTGAGACAGATTTTAACAGCAACATTTTACACTTCAGTGAGCTTTCACTGTTTACTTGTGGGTGAGACCTCACCGCCTTAATATGCTTGGCCTATAGCAAGGGCCTATGGGTGAAACTTCGCTATTTACTCATTAATCAGACTTCACCGCTTAATCAATCGTGGGTGAGATTTCGCCACTTAACAAACTTCAATGTGTGTACACCGTGGATGTACACTTATATGATATTTCACCTCTTACTCCTAGGTGACGAGAGTTCACCGTTCAGTGTGTTTGCGTGGGATCTCACCGGTCATCGATTGGGTTCCCTGTTCAATACTTTCGCAGAGATTTTACCATTTAACGCATTTGACTGGGTTTTCGCAACCGGGTGAGATTTCGCTGCTCATACATATTTGATTGGTGTCTCAGGTGAATCTGAAATTTCACCCCAAATAGACTTGAATAAGTTCTATTTTTAATACGATTGACTTATATATCACAGTTAACCTTAATGTCTGCCAAGGCGCGTCCTGTTTTCTTACCAAACTGACAACTGGTCTCTATCATTTTCATAGAAACTTAAGGGTGAGGTCGAGTTGCTACGAAAATCAATCCACGCCCTTTCCCAGTTGACGGTGTCTGATATGTTAAAGAAAGCGCTAGATTACGCTAAGCGCCCACCAACAGAATTTAGTAAGTACAAAGCGTTGCAAATTTTTGAGGCAATTCAACACACCGCGCGTGACTCAAACCATGAGAGGAAGAATTATTTCAAGTTGGCGTATCAGACCGCTCAGAACAAGTTGGACATGCCTCAGGAACACTTCCGTGCACGCCTACTCCATTTGCTGGGTGATAAAGATCATCAACAAGCTTTTGAGGCCGTCACCAAAGTTGAAAAGAATATTCTCAAGACGTACCGCTTCGGTAGTCATAGTCCAGAATCCTTCCCTTCTCGACAGGGCCCCTACCGTGACTCACGTGTGCCCAATGCAAATGTTTGGCACAAAGAACACAACTACGTCCTGGCCAGTCGTCGAGGGCTCCGCAAAGACTGCAAGGACCTCCACTGCAATCCAAGCCTCGTGATACCAACAACCAATTTTGCTGTTTGGGACACTAAACTAGAACTAGAATTGAGGAAGTAAATACCAATATGGCTTGGACTTTATTCAAAGCACAAAGCATACGAAATAAATATTTGCATTATTTACTGTTTTAACTGTTTAGTTAATACATTCGTCTATCTCTATACCCGCACTTCCCACAATCACTCTACGCTTGTTGGATATCATTCTCTTTACATTTCATGTAATTTCGACATGACTTCTTCTACCTCTTAGGGTTGACAGCCTTGAAAAAGGGGTATGCTCCTAAACCCCCCCCCCTCGGTCATACTGGGTCGGGGCTGTCTTCCCTCTGCTAGCCTTCCTGTTGGTTTCTCCCTTCATTTTCATATTTGGTCTTTTAGGCCACGATATCTTTTCCATGGGAACAATCCGACACATAGAATACGCTACTCCAACATATTACTCATCAAAATTCTGTCTGCTGGGTAACTGCCGGGGGAGATCTACTGTCGGCTGGCGGGGAGGAGACGGCCCTTCATGACCTCCAATCCGTCGTAAGCCGGGTTCAAGCAGGTGATATTATAGGTGACATTAATCGTTTAGCATTTTGTGATCCTACATTCTACCAAGCGGATGAACTCCATAATCATTTTGATCAGTGGACCCACCTTATTTCTTCGCCCCAGAGATGTATGTCGCTTTCTGGTCTTCAAAGATCGCAACGAAAGACACAGATCCACCGTAACGGATGCCAGTACATTGGACACAAAGGCGCCTATAACTGCCAATGCCCAGTCCGTCTTTCTTACAAGACGGTCGACACCTATATTAGTAAATTACGCGTTATTCTTTCAGCAGTTGGTCGCGATGGCGAATGGGATCGACGCCTTGGTCTTGGAAACCCTGCTGCAGACAAAGCTGCGAAGGACTACTTACAACTTATAACTTCGGAACAACTTCAGGCTAGGAGCACTCCTAAACAAGCCACACCTTTCTTCGTTGACAAATTACGACAATTGTCTGTGCATCTACATCGTAAATTACAAACAACACTGAAGCCCATTGATAAATTTCTTATCGCCCGTGACCAAGCCTACTTCAAAACCGCCTTTTTTTAGCGGTGACAGACCACGTGCTTCAGGCCAGATTAAAGTTCAAGAAATCCTTCGTTTTCCTAACGACGACGCATTTTTATTCAATCATGTATGGGGAAAAACGCTTCGTGACGGTGACCACGGTATTCGCCGAAATCAGCAGACTGAAATTTGCCCCATCAACGGCATGGAAACATACATAGACACGACCCGTCAACTTGGCATCAACCTCACATGTGGTTTCTTATTTCGACCTACAACCCCATCGCAAGGGATCATCGATTCACCCTTCACGTCCTCTGCTGCGGAGGCACGCTTGAAGCTTTACCTCAAGGAGATGAATGCACATGACGGAGAGACCTTACACGGTTTTCGGGCCGGTTGCGCTATAACTCTTGCACTCACTGGTACTGACGTGTCCGAAATAATGCAACACGTGGGGTGGTCACGCAGACACACTGCTTTGTATTATATGCAGCTGGCAAAAGTTTTAAATCCCGCAGGCGCTTCAGCCAGTCTTGCTTTGCATGTCGATCAAACGCAAACAAGCAATTGGCAGGACATCAACCACTTGAAAAGCTTTGTCTGTGCGTTGCCGTCTATTCCTGCTGCAGTACCTTCCTCCAGTACCTCGCTATGACGATGTCATGACACTTTATCTTGGATTTTCAATGAAACGGCTCATTATCTTTAGGAAGAAAGTCGGCAAAAGTTTTTGGAAGGTTTGGGCAAGGTTTGGGATGAAATTGGGAGGTTTATAAGGGTCTTTTTGACATAAGCTGTTATATACGGAGTTAAACGGAAGGGAACGGGAAATCATGGACCATATTGGCGTAAGACAGAACTGACCAAAATTCACCCCATTCCTTGTTCAAACTGAGCATGAATGTGAGTGTTGATGAATAGAATACTATTCACAGCACTCATAATGATATGCAAAGTTAAAACAAGGTGAAAACAAGTCAAATAACCCATGCATGCAGTCTTCTACTGCTAATTATGCATATGAGAGTGCATAAAACATGGCGGCGATTCGAGTAGAAAAAGCATTCTTGCTTAGTTTTCGACGTGGTCAGTGTGCGGGGGAGAACGACTGACCCACCCGCCCACCCCTGTGGGTCGGCTCGCACGTGTCGCAGACAAGCTGTTTCAGCTTGTCTCCGACGCCACTGACCAAAATTCACCCCATTCCTTGTTCAAACTGAGCATGAATGTGAGTGTTGATGAATAGAATACTATGCATTGGGAGCGAGAAAAATTTTCAATCGTACTGGTTCAGAAATTTTTTTATCAAAGATTAGCATGCATAAAAATCACGTACAGAATGAACAACAGTGAAGACAAGCGTTATCTGATATTTCTTCTTCTGGTGAGGAGGACCTTGTTTACTCTGCCCCCCAAAACGTGCAAGTCAAGCCTAAAACAAACTCCGAAACGTTGGCTTAAGTATTAGTCATGTAAATAAGTGATTCAATAAAATAGTTTTAAAAAGTCTTAAGTTGTCTTTTTTTTACTTTTGAGGTAATAACGATCAAAACTCACGTGCACAATATTGGTTTTAAAACAGTTATTTTTTGAAACAAACTATACATTATTTTTCAATCATCTTTTTATTGAATGTAACGCTGGAACAATTTAACAAGAGCCTAAAATGACTCTTAACGAAATGAGACACTTTTGCATCGTTTGACATAGTATTGTTATTAATTGGCTGCAAAATTTTATTCATACTCAGTCCACGAGCTCTGTGATTAAAATAGAACATGCAGTATTGTCCACAAAAATCTAACCAAACACTTTGGAGTTTACGAGAATTGAATTTCCATCCACATAGAGAAAAGATTCAACAAAATTGCAAAGTGTTGACAAGTTGCAAAGCAGCGACCGTTAATGAACATTCTAAAACTGATTCTCGGTTTGCACCTTATTCTTTACGTTTTGTATGCTGTGTTTTTCATCAAATTATCAAGAGATATTGAAATCAACCGGGGACCGGAAGGCAATGCGATTTGTGGACTAAAAGGAATGGTTTTAAATGCAAGAAGTTTGATAAGTTCGATTAAAACTGACAACAGCTTGGTCGAAAGTAATCTCGAACGTTTCCAAAACCTTGTTTACTCTGAAGATCTGGATATAGTCTGTGTTAATGAGACTTGGCTTTCAGGACACATTTACAACTTTGAAATTCTGCACTCGGGTTACTGTATTATCAGGAAAGATCCTGAGATGCGAGGCGGTGGAGTTTTGCTGGTAATTAAGACTGCTTTGTTTAAATCTGTGCGCGAAATCGAACATAAGCATGATCTAGAGATTGCTATGGCTGAAGTAACAACTGCAAAAGACATGAAAGTTCTTATCTGTTCATGCTATCGTCCTCCAGACGCTGATAAAACTTGGATTGATAAATTTGAAAATTTTCTGCAAGACGTTTGCCCACACCATTCAAAAATCGTAATCGCTGGCAATTTTAATTTTCTGCGTGCTAGATGGAACTTGCAGGAAAATGTTAGTAATGTTAATGAGAACTCATTTATCAAAGTATTGAATGACTTTTTCTTGGAACATCAAAACACAACTCCCACCAGAGGCAAAAATATTCTCAATCTTGTTATCACCAGGGTTCCCAATCAAATCAAGATAAGTGAACTTTTAAAACCAAATTATCTGACTTTTCAACCGACCATAACGCTATCACATTTGACCTCTTTCTGTCGTGCAAACCTTCTCCAAAGTTAAGACAAACTATGTTTAATTACCGACGTGCTGACTTTGATGGTTTACGAAGGCATGTTCAATCTTTTGATCTCAGTCAACTCATTTCAGAGAACACTGATGTGAACCTGGATTGGCTCACGTGGAAACATGCGTTTTCGGATGCCGTATCGAAATTTGTGCCGACAAGAACACTACAACATCGAAATCACCTTCCTTGGATTAACAGCACAATACTTTATTACATCAAGAAGAAAAACTGATTAAGAATGAGAATTGAAAGATCGTGTAATGCAGGTGAACATCTCAAACATAGTTTTCATGAGCTTCGCACATCAATCAAAAGAATGTGTGAAAGTTGCTTGGTCTACATCAATTCAATCTGTGCGTCTCGTGAACACAATCCAAAACGTTTCTGGTCGTTCTTCAAAATCAAGTCCAAAGTGTCCAATATTCCTTTAGAAGTTTCGGTTAAAACTGGTAAAAATGTAAATTAAAGAACTTATGCTAACAACAACACCAAATTTGCTAATGCTTTTAATGAATATTTTGCATCTGTTTCACTCATGACGACATTACCGATCTCAACACAGAAGAACACTCAGAACCTGGCAGTATTCTTGAAGATATAACTCTGACTAGCAAAGAAGTAGCTGTGGTCTTAGCTAATTTGAATAACAACCAAGCTTGTAGTCCAGATGGAATCCCAGCCCAATTGTTGACAGCAACTTCATCCCAAATAGCTCCTTCCCTGTTCGCCCTTTTCAATAAATCCTTACGTTGTGGCATACTTCCCTATGATTGGAGATTGGCATATGTTGTGCCTGTACATAAACGTGGCGTCAAATCGTACATAGAGAACTACCGCCCAATTTCGTTGCTTCTCCCCATCTCCAAAGTTCTTGGACGTTGTGTGTTTCATAACATCAAACATCTCATTTTCCAACAAATCAACCCTTGTCAACATGGCTTTGTCCCGCAAAAGTCCTGCATAACTCTACTTATTGAAGTGTTTAAATGTATAGGACGGTAATTGGATAGCGGGAGACAGATAGACATAATTTACCTGGACATGTCGAAGGCAATCGATAAAGTTTGTCACCCTCAACTACTTCATCGATTACGCAAGTTCGGTTTTCAAGGTAACATCCTGAACTGGTTTTCGTCATACCTCAGCAATTGCTACCAACAGACGACAGTCGGTGGAGCAACATCAAAACCATTGGCAGTGATGTCCGGTGTACCACAGGGTTCTATTCTCAGACCATTGCTGTTTCGTCTATATGAAAACCACCTCTCTGAAACTGTAAGCACCTCAAATATAGCAACCTTTGCAGATAATACGAAAATTTTTAAAACCATACACCCCGTCACTGACGCATCATTACTACAACAAGATCTGATGAACTTTAAAGAAAGCTCCAGCAAAGTTAACCTTGTTCTGAACGCTGAGAAATGTGGAGTCTTGAGAATTACAAGGAAAGTTAACAAAATAGATTTCACCTACAAACTATATAACTCTGCCATGGAAGGAATTGATTACGAACCTGGTTTGGGGGTGTGGACTGCATCGAATTTGACATGGTCCAAGCATCTTGAGGTACAATGTACTCAAGCAACAAAAATGTTAGGCTACATAAGAACAATTACAGTAGACATTAAAACTATCTCTGTTTGCCGTACCTTATATTTGACTTTGGTACGCTCAAACCTATGCTATGCTTCTCAAGTCCGGGCTCCGCAATCTGTTGAATTAATCAAACGGTCGGAATGAATTCAATGATGAGCGAGTAAATTCATTCTAGATCAGCTGTTCATGTGCGAAATGAGCTATAAGCAAAGGCTCGAGATGCTGGATCTCCCACTTTCGTATTGGCACGATTATCTAGATCTTGTCTTTTTCTTTAAATGTATTCATGGGATGATAAACATTGATAACAGCATCTTACCACCTACTCAGAACTGGGAAAGAATAACCAGATCTGTTGACCCCAACTGCTTGATGTTTGCAACTACAAAATGCAGGACTGCAGCATTCCAGAAATTGTTCCAATCCAGGTATTCGAGAGTATGCAATATTTTACCATACCACCTGACTTCAAAAAATGCCAGCCTTAGTGGATTCAAGAACAGCCTTTATAGTTATTATAAATCAGCATGAAATAATTATGATGCCGAAGACCCTAGAACTTGGAAGTCTGTATGTTTGTCTTGTAACATGTCTCCTAACTTGTCTCGTTCAACTTCATGTTGTTATTAGTTCTATAATTTGTGTCTTTGTTTTGTCTTGTCTTGTGAGTTGTGTTGTAGTAAAGGGCCACTGCAATTGGCGTAAGCTTTTGCATATACCCTGCCATAGTATTTTGTACTGTATGTTGATGTGAAATTGGCAAAATATAATAAATAAATAAATAAATAAATGAGTCTCTGTAGTGATCTGGCAGTTGTCCATAAATGTGAAAAAAACTCTTCTTTTTGTTTTGATGAGAAGTAAAAAGCCACCCAATGCATTCCAGGTTCACTGCTTTGATCTGTATTTTTGTTGAGTCCACATGGATATTTGTCAACTGTTTGGGGTAGCTTATCACAGGGATAAACTCTGCAAAACTTTTTGCTTGTTATAGGATTCTGTTTTAAAGCATATGTTCCCAGAGTAGTCACAAACAACATTTCTCTCAGAATCAATTTGAACCAGGTTTTCAAATTCCCCATAACAGACGAGACTCACAGCTGATAATGGTGCAGTGGATAACTTGATGTCAATTGCAAGATCTCCTAGTTGAACACCATTGAAATGAGGTGAGGATCCACACATATGAGGGGTCAAATCAGAAGCACAAATGCCCAACTGTTTGGAAATTCATCTCATGATATATCATTTCCACTGTTCATGCACATTTTTCCTGTGTCAGAATACATTGTACAAAATGTTTTAACATATCTATGGTTTGCATCAAAGGAAAGCTGTGTTGGCTTAAACAGCATGTCTTTTCCATTCGCATATAATCCAATAGAGAACACATCAAAGTGCTGAAAGTTAAACAGATTCTTCTTGTATGCACCATCAAACGCAGTGTTCTCAATGAGTTCAAATACAAACGATTTTGGTACAAGACCAGTAAAGACGTTATCATTTCTCAGAGAGGGGTTTCCTGAAGGAATAATGAAGCTCTTGTACTCAAAGCAATGTATAGGGTCACTGGCCGGTCCTTTTTTCAGTGCAATTCATGTGATACAGTAATACTGGGGTTAACTCTAATGTTTCATATTTTAAGATAGACATTGGTCAATTTCACTCTGTAATCAGCGCCAGTCTCAAGTGCCATCACACAAAACTCATTGCCATTTTGATTTAGAACAACTTTCAGGTCTACAAAGCTTTAGCAGAAGATGTTCAGTAAAAAATACATCGCTATATATAGGTCCCGTCATTTCTATTACTCCACTCATCTTGGTAATCATATCTCGATTTAAAACCAATGTTGTGAGCTGATGTGAAGGTTGGATCGACTTCGTCTATTTTACCTGCTGTATTTCTATAAAGTAGCGCTGCAGTCAGTTGAGAATTCTGTGCAGACAGACCATACTTGAGGAGGGTCTCCAGATAGCCTCAGCACGCATGAGTTTTGGTAGCTTGAGTGACTTGATTCTCTTTCAAAAACAGGTCCACTTGTTTGAATAAGCTGTGCAAGAAATTTTCACAACTCCTTCCTTTTCACCTGTGTCAATATCACTGCTATTAGCTTTTGTCACTTTTGCTCTCACCACTAGAATTGTTTTTGCTATATATCGACATAATCTTCGGTACCAGGAGATAGGATGGTGATTGAGCAACTATCTGATACACTAGATACAGGTTGATGATCGATCCAATGACCATATCGCTTCCGGCAGTAGATGCAGGTATCTTTCACTTTTTAGCTCTCTTTGTTGCTTGTTTTGCCATGTTGCATTCATCAACTTATTGACAGCTTGCCTTTTTTGGAACATTAGCAGCCTCTTTAGCTTGTACTTTTGCTGCTTCTTTTATATTTTTACCAGCTAAAACATCGCCCACAAAGTTTGCACTGCTATTCAAGGCAATTTTCCCAAGAACTCACGCACCACTTTTGACCACATGCACTACAGCTCTTGCAGCACTACGAAAGAAACCACCGAGTCCACACCCCATCTGACCATGCTCCATTTGCCATGCACTGCCTCTGAAGACAGGTATGCCCTGACCTTGCTGTTAACCTAGATGGTAACATGCATAAGGATTATTCATCTTTAGGTGTATGTAACGGTGTAAATAAGGAAAGTGTAAATAAGGAAATTAACAAGCAACTAGCGGCACAAGCTGCATTCCCAGCTGT